>CM045997.1:109007896-109253144 GCA_025175895.1 Wurfbainia villosa
CATCGACCTCAAATCACGACCATGAGTAGGGGGCAATTTCACTAAATCAATACTTTTCCTAACCATTAAAATGCAGTAACCACTAAAGACAATACTTTTCCTATAGCTCGGAGATATCCTTGCTGCTGGTCCCAAAACCAAGAACTCCCAAAAATCCAAGGAAATCAAATCCTCTAAACACAAAACCCACAAAAAAAAACCATAAACCAATAAAATTGTCACGTCCTGGGGGCATATCCGTCATCTAAATAACAGAGGAGCCCCTTAGTGACAATATTCCGAAATACATAGACCAAATCTGGTAAAAACCTCGAAACAATTATAGAAATACTAGTATTTTAATAACTGCATGCATGCACGACTAAACATATATCCATTAAAGTAAAGTAGTTTTATGACACCAAATCAAACTGCGACAAAATCCAAAGTGCATAATAAAATGCAACACCGATAAAGTAAGTAAAGCGGCATCTCGACGATGCAGTGGGACAAGCACGGCAAGGAACTCTCTGAGCGACTCGAAGGTAGGTCAACATGACACGTCCTCCATCAGTTAACCTAGAGGATAAGTGAGGAGGGGATAAGTACAACCACTCTGTGGATGTATAAACAATAGTGCATAATCATAATGCACATAATGGAAGTCACAGGGAACAAGTTAGAGTAACCCAACCCTCAGAGTACCAATATCAGTCTGCAACTATCCTGATCAGCAGTATAATAAATATACCCGTAAAACCCAACCACTGCAACAAGCAGTGCACATCTGGATATCACGACAAAGTCTCGTGGCTCTCGAGGTAATACAAAGGAACAATCTATGAGCTACCGCGAACGTAACCCATGAGCCGACAAGCAATAGCACGGTCTACGCGCAACTATATGCTACCACGAATGAGACTCGTGGATAGACAGGTTGTATATAAATATCTAATTATCATTGCGCATTAGCATACTATCACCAATAGGTCGCGTGAGCAGTCGATTATCCTAGGTTGTTAAACCTCGGGTTATCCAATACATCCAATATAAAATGACCATTGACATCGACAAAGATCATCGATCTATAATTAAACCCATTGAGGCGGTCAAGCGAGGGTTTCAACACCTCTAAAACGAAATGTTTACCAAAGTCGGTAAAGATCATCAACTAATAAATAAATTCCTCCAGATGGTTAGTCTAAGGTTCTAACCCTTCTAATATAAACGGTTATCAAGGTCGATAAAAGTCATATGTCCACTAATAAACTCGTCGAGACGAGTAATCATAGGGTTTCATCCCAACTAACAGGAAACGCCTTTCAAGGCCAATAAAGACCACAAATCTACTATCAAGCTCGTCAAGAGGGTTAAGCCTAAATTATATCATTCTACCAGTGCAATCATGCATGCTACAACATGCTACCACGAACAAATTTCGTGGGTACTTAAGATGTAAAGTAGCTATCTAGCTACAGGCGTCATACGAATCCGATTATCATCAACTCCGAACGAATAACACAAAAATATAACCTTACAGTAGGTCATCTCAACCATGATTGGGAGATATAGTAAGGATTAATTGCATCCTAACCATACGAACTCTACTAGTCCGATCACCATATCACTGAAACAGTAAATGGCTAAACATATACCAATATGTACATCCGGTTTATTACACCTAGGGTTCCACTAATGTTGTTTCATTCTTGAGATCCGCTCCTACAGAATAACTTCATCTAAGTTATTCTATCTCTACTAGTCTTAATCATGGTATCCACCGCAAAAACACATAACCATATAAATATATATCACACTGTCTAAATAATGACAGCATAGTCATACTAATGACAATCAATGGCTAAAATTAATTAAGGTATAACTAAAGGGTCATGCCAGATCAAAATCAAGGCAATACTAAATACAGCATCAGATGCTTATAAATACTCTAAACTACATAAGTTGTAATCATGTCATTATGCCTTCTACGAATTTATCCATCTTAGTCATATTATTCAACTAGTCTAATAATCCTAATACTAGAAATCCTAAGAGGTAAACATCTACCAATAATATCTTATCATTTATATCACAATGATAACTAACTACGTATAGCAGTAATAGCAATTAATAACCAAATGCTATCTATAAACCAGCAACCTAAAAATCTAATTGTCCAACAGATATCAGGTTAAAACAATACTAGATAAAGCATGATATCACCGCATAACCAAATATAAATATGTACTAAATCTAGAAAATTTTCTAGAATGTATTTACCTGTTAGCTGTCTGGAGATGTCCTGTCGCCGTCAAATCCCCCATATTGACCTCGTCAATAATACCTCGAATTTTCGAAACATAAAAATCGTCGGAAATCCGTACAACTCCGAAAATACCCAGTTAACCTGCCAAACTTGGCGAACTCCATAAACCCAAAGACCCTAAGGAATTCGGAAACCTACGCTCTGATACCAAATAAATTGTCACGCCCCGAGGGATCTCTGCATTTAAAATCCGACAAAGACCTCCGCAGACGGTGACAATACTAATTTTTAATACAAGGCCTACACGACCACTATACATCGGTCAACACGACCGAAACATACCACATCTACACACGCAGATCATAAGGCCTCAGGCCAACCATCATAGTAAATAAATGAAGTCTATCACATCTAGACTTACCCCTTCTGCCATCTGAGCAGGAACATACAACCAAATAATTGAACAGTCCATAAGGACACCACAAATATTCCCAAACTTCCACAAGTACATAACCAAAACATCAGGACCTAAACATATCCTCTATACAAACATCCAAAACCATAAGACCAATAAACCTATCCATTTCGACGAGGGGGATTGACAACTGGACTCTCCTGACAGCTTCATCCTGAAATAAATATAAAACCATGGGATAAGTTCAAAGAACTTAGCGGATATTAGTCGATATGAATAGCAAGATATAACTAACAATACTAATCATGCCAGTACAGTCTCATATATATGGTAAGCAAGAAATAAAATGCAAAAGGATTGTACTCACCTGAATCTCCTACCCTGATATAGGAGCAAGTGCCCTACAATAATAGTCATCACCCTATACAAACATGTATCCTGTATGCATGGCAATCATATGCAACATCCAAGGCATCAATACAATAATGCATCAAACACAATACAAATGCAATCCGTGCAAAAATGCATGTCGTGCATATGACATGGTCACCCCTGACGCCAGTCAGCCTCCGCGATGGTGAAGCCGAGTGGGTAGGGCTATGACAATCATGCACTCTGCCATCATCGCCTCTGAGTGGCCGAGTGGACAGGGATCTTTGTCGAGTACACCTATCCTCCCGCCCCAAGAGTGGGGAGCTAAGCTCTCATCTCCCTGTCATAGACGAGGAGGGATCCTGCCGCTACCACGCTGCCCGTCGCTACCCATGAGCGGACCTGAGCTCGACAGAGCAATCGCACACACCCTCGATGTACCACTAACCCATGAGTGGCGGTGTGTGCAGTATACAGTCATGCTCAACAATAATGGAACCCCGGCCCAAATAAAAAATGGTGCATGATACTAAAGCATGTAAATCCTACCAAAAAATACCTATCCGAATAATACGCACAGTCAATAAGTGCGTATCTATGATCCAAGGAACAATGATCCAAATAAATCAGGGAAGATAGAAATCATATCCTATCTAATGCATGTATCAATAGGCACAAAAATATACTAGGCATATAAGCATGAAAATTATTGAAAGTTATCCTAACTAACATATCAACTTGACTATATCTAAAAGATAAGTCAAAAAACCCACCTTTTATGAAGAATATCAATTGTCTTTGCATCATAGAATCTACCTCCATCAAAGGCCTACAGGTAAAAATATAATTATTACCAAGTTCTATGATAAGTCCAACGAGGGTAATAAATTGAACTTAAATCCATACCTTGAATCTCCTAAAATAAACAAGCATAATACCTCCTGTATGTGCAGTCTGTGCTAACCCTCTCCACATCCAAGATTCCATCACAATCAAAGTCATAGTCTGATACAATAGTCCAAGGCCGATCTGGAATAAAGCCAATCCACTATCACAATCCTCGTTCACCATTAATTGCCCGTGGACCTGTCTTGTATCAAAACTCGAAAACTTATCCGAGAAACTCCACATCCAAAAGACAGTCCTGAACCAAAGTCCTGAGATCACAGATGCCCAATCATCCTGGAAACTGAAATCATAAGATCTCAAAGTCTTCCTGTAAAATTTCAGTATTCTATTCACCACTGAAGTGTTTAGTAACCTCAAACCTGTCGTCGCCATCAGCCTTAGTTAGGTATCTTCCCGCACTTCTCGTGGTATCAGAACCTTAGCAACTCAGCCAGTTCCACCAGAGACTCCCCAGCGTTATCCGGATTCTGCAAGTAAAAGGAAAAAAAAACCCGGAGACTTTCATAAATGCCGAAAGGCCAATGTCAAGAGGAGGCAGTACGTCCATCGCCAACAGCGACGCGGAGGGTCCGGTGGCCAGCGAAGTTGGTCGCGGTGAGCATGGAGTTGCTGGGGTAGCCGCTGAGGGAGAAGCCCGGTGACGGCACTGATTGGGCATTGTGACAACGTCGTCAACCTAGATCGCGCGAAGGAGGGCGGCAATGCGGCTGTCACCGATGACCTAGCCAAAGGAAAATGGAGCGACGGTGGTAGCTCGTACGCGAGAAGGGAAGAGAAATAGGGACGGCGGCGGACGCGTGAAAGGGAAACTGCGCGAGATGTGGATCGAGAGAGAGAATGGGGAGATCACGATGAAGATCCGAATTGGGGGAAACCGGAGGGGAGAAAGTCGCGACGACTACGGTTGGGAGGAGAAAGGTAAGGAAAATAACTAAACCTAGGTTTAGTTATTTAAACCTAGGCTTATTAAATCCATTAATCCCTCAAAATTGATATTTCAAATAGACCCTCCAAAAGTTTATTTATTTTATCCCCGTAAAAACCTCTTACAAGCTCCATTTAAATCCAGAAAATTTTTAGAAAAATTCCTAAAGTTCCCTAAAAATCCTGAAAAATTTCTAGGATTATTTTCCTTAATTCCTTGGCCATTTAATTTAATATTTTAAATTTTGATATTTAACAAGATGAGAGTGAGCGATTGTAATTCGGGACGGATAGCTCATAGGTGAACTTAGCCGAATGACTAAGTCAAGTGTCGGACACTCAAACTTAGGTTTGAGGTTTTACCCGATAAGTCGGACGCTCAAACATGAGTTTGAGGTTTTACTCGACGTTTGAATAAGTCGGATGCTCAAACATGAGTTTGAGGTTTCTACCCGACGAATGGAAGTGTCGGATGCTCAACCAGGAGGTTTGAGGTTTACCCGACCGTCGGATGCTCAAACAAGTATTTGTTTGAGATTTTACCCGATGTCAGTCGACTACTCTGAGTCGACTGAACGTCGACTGGTGTTCGACTGTGGGTTTCTGGCCTAGCAATTGACTGTCAAGGGATGACAGTCGATTGTTGCACCATCAGCCGACTGCCAAGGAATGACAGTCGACTGTTGAAGGTGGTCACGGGCACAAAACCTCTCATAGTCGACTGATCAGTCGGCTACGAAGGCATCAGTCAACTGATGGACACATCAGTCGACTATCAAGCCTACCATTGGACTACAACGGTCATGATTTGACGTGGTCAGAGGCCATTGGAACGGCAACAATCGACTGGTGACATGCAACAGTCGACTGCTACATACCCAACGGGAAGAAATTAAGCCCTTTTCTCTATAAAAAGAGGGTGTGGGTGACTTTGGAAGGTTAATGCTTCACTCATAATCATACTCTCAAGTGCCCTAAACGTTTTCTACTCCTCTTACTTGTTCTTATCTCAATTCTATTGTAAGAGGGAGAGATTGTGTAAGAAGGTTTATCTCAATCTAGTTTAAGCTAAATGAGAGATTAGTGGATTGATTTGAGAGAGTGATTTGCCTTATGAATTATTCGTGGATTAGCGGCAAGGGTCGTGAACCACGTTATATCTCGACGTTAGCGTTTGCATCCTTTACTTCTTGCTTTGTCTTAATTGTTTATTTGTTTAGCAAATATTTCACTGTGTTAATCTCAAGTTGTATACGATTAAGGAACAATTTCCATCTACGACATCGGGGCTATTCAACCCCCTTCTAGCCGGGTCACGATCCTCCAACAATAAGTATATTGTTTGACAGCGTAAAGTTTAAGTATATAGTCTTGGCAGCATAAGTCTAAATGGTTCTTGGCATTTGGGAAGTCCAAGGGTGTCATATTGGCGATGTAAAGCGCAGGCTGTAGTCTTGGCGACATAAGTCCAATGTTTGGCAAAGTAAAGTCCAAGCATATGTCTTGGCGACGTAAGCTCAAATGTACCTTGGCAAAGTATACCCGATTAGTATAACAATAACCGATGGAAATACCTGCAGGCTAATATATGGATGAACAAGTCTTGGAGGACTTGGAGGGATCCGATAGGCATGAGACTGATGGGTTTATCTAGAAGACTTAGATATAGGCTAAGGGTGATCTATCAAGTATGAGGGGATCATACTTGGATTAAATCTCATTTTTAAGATTTACCAGTCGACTGTTGACTTTGGTCAGTCGATTGGTCGAGTGAGTAAGCACTCGGAGTCCAGTCAACTCGGAGCAAGTTGACTGGGGTTATGACGCAGTCGACTGATATGGGAGTCGACTGGTGCTCGACTGCTCGATTGTGGCCATAATAGTCGATTGCTAGGGTTTGATAGTCGACTGATCCATAGCAGTAGATTAATGGTAGTGGACAAGGGCACAAATTGTTGCGTAGTCGACTGGCCAATCGACTACTGAGTATCGATCGCTAGTAAGGGCATGATCGATGAGGTATCCGTTGGGCAGATTCTAACATGGATAGAGCTGTTTGTGAGATGATGACATGAAGGTCAGTTGATTGCTGGGTAAGAGCAGTCGATTTGAAGATAAAAATCAGTCCGAGTTGCAGCTTTATAAAGAGCTCAAGAAGGAGAATTTTGGCAATGGTTCTTAGAGCGATTTGCTGCTGCATTCTAGACCTTCAAGGGTATTCCAAAGAAACCAAAGATCAAACATTCAAAATCTCACATTTGTAAAGGGTTTTCTTTACTTGTATTCATTTGCTTAGTGTAATTGCTCGTATCTTGTTCTTATTGTTGTAAGAATTATTGTAAGAGATTTTCTCCACCTCCGGAGTGTTTTTCGAGGAGAGATTTATTAGTGGTGTGCATCACTAGAACTCACTATTGAGCTCGTCCCCGTTGAGTAGGAACCCTAGGTTCCGAACTACGTTTATATCGCCGTGTATTGTATGTGTTGTGTTTTTTATATTGTGTTTATTTCTACTTATATTCCATTGTGCACACTAATATTTTATAGACAAATGTGAACAAATTCTAAACAACAAAACGAATCGTTATTCATCCCGTATATACTCAAGCGAAGTTCAATGTTCCTACACATATATGAGTGAAGGTTGGATTGTCTCACGTGTATGGAGACCATGCTCAACGACTCCTACTGACTTTGGCATCTCTATCAAGGGAGGGGGTGATGATCGAGGACTCCCGTTGACTTGGCATCCCTATGAAGGGTGCTGCGGTGATCTCCCGTATCAATATTGATGGATGATGAGGTGCATTTGATTCATGTGATTGTTGATAATTTTAATTATCTATTTAAGATTATATTATTTAATCTTATTTGATTAAGTAAATGAGTAATTATTAGGTAATAGAACATGTTCACCACATATAACCCATAATGATATTATTTCGGAAAAATAAAATTTTCTTTGATTCTAAATTATCTAGCAAATAAAATTATATTTTAGTTTTTATAATTTTGATTATATAATTATTTGATAATCAGAGTATTATATATAATACTTGTAACCAAACGTACTCTTAAAACAACCCTTATCCTTTCAATCGTCCCTTTTACTTTCCATGCAACTATATTTTAAGATGAGATCCTTTAGGTCTCACACTTCAGATTCTTTGGCATCAAAATATGCATTCACAATTAAAAAAAAAACATGGTGGAATTCTCGTGAATTCATTTAGGCTACGTTTAGTTAGACAGTTAGATGTAATACAATCAAAGTTGTAATATAATCAAGATTGTAATGGAATTACATTATATTTAGGCTCGTGAATTCAATGTAATTTTGATTATATTATTATGTTTGAATAAAAATTATATATAATCTTGAATTATAAAGATAATTACATTCTTTTGTTTGGTGTTCATTACAAAGACGGTAGGAATCTATCGACGACGACGACAATCGACCGTTCGGCTGCCGTCGATGGACCGACGACGACAAGGGCGGTGGCCGGGCGACAACGGTCGGCCGACGATGACAACGGACGGCGACAATCAACTTCGATTGTTAAGCATCCAACACTTTTCATATTAGGATTTGGAATGTAATCAGATTACATAGATTTTACTTCGTAATCCAGATTACAAAATTTTAATGTCTTTTATAATTCACATTACATTACACTAAAATTTTAAAATGATGTCAAACAAAATAATCAATCTTAGAATGTAATCTGAATTATATTACAATACAGCTTTAATGCATTCCAAATCATGTCCCAATATATATTATTTCTTCTGCCATTCCAATAATTAACTTCTTAAATCTCAAGTTTTGTATAACCATTTGTCATTCCCTTTTTTTTTATTGACGTTAAATATCTAATTTTTTAAACGGACTAATCTCGAGATGATTGATCCAACCCTTCGATAGTTCCACATAAATTTTTTTACCGATCGCTAAAATAAATTTGAAAGTTTTTCAATCGTTCAATAACTCAGAATTTTTATTTCATTGAAAAAAATATCTTATAATACATCTACTTGTGATCTTTCTTAATCAGTTTACGATCGGATATTAAATTAAATAGAAAAAGTAATTTAGCATTATGAACATTCCTTTAATGAAGGGAAATACCTTTTTTAGTCATGGTTTCTATAAAAGAATTTTATTTTTTTTTAGAACATCACGTACGACCAAATGTCTCTGGCTTTTTAAAAAGATGAAATCACTCAGCCTAATGCTTTGTTTATTTGGGAGGAAAAAAATAGAAATGGTAAAAAGCTTTGGCTGGGAAATTTTTTCCTGCGTTTGCTTTTTGAAAAAAAAATTATTATTATTTTTTTATTTACTTAACGAGTGAATGAATATAATATTCATCACGAATTCTTTTCATTCTTTTAATTATATTTTTTTCCTAAAACATTTTACTCTTCCTTTTTAACTTACTATTGATAAAAATTTACTCCGTTTATTATCACTATGATCGTCGATTGTTAGTCACAATTGTCGACCGCCATTATCATTGGTCATCAATCGTGACTCTCGTTGATCGTCGATTGTTGTCGTCAATTGATGATGACAATTGACGACGATCGTCGAACGCTACCAATAATCATCATCGATCGTCGATTATCACCGTCGATCGCTAATCATCGTTGCCTTATAATATGACGAGAGATGACGAGCAACGATGGTCCTCATCCTAATCAACATTACCATAAGTGAATAAATTTTTTTTCTTCCACTTGTTCTCTTTCCTCGTGTTTTTATGTTCTTAGGAATTCTTTTTCCTTCGTTTTTTTCTTTTCTCTGGGATATTTTTTCCATAGATTTTTTTTTTTCATAATCTATCTTTCGAAGTAAATGAAGATTAAGGTGACATTTGATTTGAGTGTGAAAATAAAAATGAAAATGAATTTGATAGTAGAATGGAATGAGAATGAGTTTAGTTATTTCAATAATATTGTTTCGTTTATAAGTTAGGAATAAAAACGGAGACGATGTCGATGTCATCGTCGATGGACAATGGCACCGCTGATGGGACGGCCGACGGCGACCATCGTTGACTGCCCGATGTCATCGCCGATGGACGATGGCACCATTGACGGGACAGTCGACGGTCGGCGACGATCGCCATCCACCGACAATCGACGACGATCGACGACTGATGACTAACGACCGTCGACGGCCTACAGTCGGCGACCATCGGCGGTCTACGGACGATCGCCGACGATCGAGCGACCGATGTCCGCCTGATAATAGGCGACCGCCGACCGCTCGACAATCGACGACCGACGTCTAACAATTGGGGCTCGACGGCCTGCTCTCGTCGGTTGGCGATCGACGGTAGCGACTGTCGAACGGGCAATGACCAGCAAGCGACCGTCGACGATTGACAATCGTCGATCGGCGACCGACGACCATCGGACGAGTAACGGTCAGGGAGCGACGACGGACGACAACAACAAACGACGAATTGATATAAATGAAATCCAAATCCATCCTTTAGCTAAACATTTCAAAATTAAAAATCATTTCAATCTCAAAATACATCAACTAAATATTATATATAATTCTCACTCATTTTTTTCGTTTCAAATCCATCAGCTAAACGTCACCTAAGAGTCTATGGTTTACTCCACAACTTACTTGAGGGAGAAAATTAATTACGATCGATCGATCACCGACGGTAAAATAAATTAAAAAAAGAATTGCCATTAAAAGAAGGGTGCTTAGAAATAGGAGGGACGGCAACCGCGAGCAAGGCACTAGGCACGAAAGCTCCCATGGCATCCTCTTATGCAGCGCCGTCGGCGACGGATAGGCCATGGACTCCTCCCTATTGCTCGGTTGTGGCCGTCGACACTTGCTCCTTCTTTTACCGTGTTTGCTCCATTTGCGAGCGGACCCTCCTCGATTCCGACTCCGAGTGTCGCTTCTGCAGCCGCCGGACTCCCAACCCCAGTTCCAAGCGGCTGTATCGTATCCTCGCCTCCGTCGGCACTGTGGACAGGGTTCTAGTGGTCGTGTTCTTCGACCGGGCCGCTAGGGTGCTCATGGGCTGCTCCGCCGACGAGTGGGCTGCCTTCTTGGGGGCGCAACCTTCATCAAGGGAGATGGCCGGTGACCTTCTACGCGGGGAGATGCTCCGAATGACGCTGAACCCGTCGAGGAGGGGCAATGCAGAGCACCTGCGAGTGGCGTCGGTGGCGCCTCTCCGCGCGGGATTTCTCCCTGTCATCGACAGGTTGAGGCGGCTGTACGCGGCGGGGATGGGGGCTTCAGTCGAACAGAGAGGCTAATACCGTCTCCTTTGAACAAAGCAGGTGCGCAATCGAGACGACTCATTTCCTGCGACAGAGCATTGATTTGCTTCTTACCTGATTAAATTATCTCAACCAGTGAACAGGGCTGGTGTTTGATCGGATTGGTGATAATCATTCGACTAATTTGATCATGACTCTTTCACTTCTTAGCTTACATTTGTTATCTTTCTCTAGTGCTCACTCAACGTCAATGTTGAATCAAGAAGTAATTGTGTATAGCAGTGACTATACTGTTTATGGGTGCACCCATTATTGTTCTCTTGACTGACAAGAACTGGCTGAGGATTGGCACTTTAGGTTTTTGTGAACACATACCGCCATATGTGTTTTTTTCCCCCTGAAAAAAGAAAGTGGGCAAGAAGGTACCACTCTTGGGGCATAACGAAAATTAGAGATATAACTTAAGAGTGTCTAGAACATGAGTGCTAAAAATCTGAGAGGAAACTAACTAGGATATAATAGCTAGAATGAGACTGGTTGAAAGTTAATCCATACTGATTAGAAAACTACAGCAATATAGGATGTAAATAACAAGGAAACAAGCAAATTATCCACTTCATTTGTGTAGATCCTTGTCAATACATAATGCAGATTTGGATGCTCCAAGCTTAGCACTGAGAGAAGTTTGGTTGGGACAAAACCAGCCAATCCTAGAAAAATTGTTTCAATCTGTGAAAAACAGCTTCCTTCTGCACATTTGGGTAAACAGTAGAATATTTTTGTCAACCAAATAGACCAAAGCCATATAAGTAAAGACTTAGGGATGACAGATGATGTCATTTGATGGCTGAGTAATTGAGAAATAACTTATTCAAATAGAGACATGGACTGACTATTTTGGGAGTATACTAGTATAATTCAATTTTTTTAGTGAATGAGAAATTAATGCTCAAGGCTATTTGAGTGATGAAGGTTGATCCAATTTGATCGGACAACAGCATTGGGTTGAACACAGGTGTGGTCCATAGACTTGAATAGTAACTGGAGCATGCATGAGTTTTAATTCTCACGAGATCAAATCCTAGAGAATGGGCAATAAATGTAGACCAAGCAATAGATCAAATTTAATCAAGAATTAATCTCAATTGAAATTTCAATTAAATGATTAATTGAAGCTAACTTTTCGACCCTTTTTGAGCATGCCACTGTAATGCAAAAATGTGGAAATTTAATTCCAATAGGATTTATCATCTTATAGGTGAGTCAAGGCTGCACATAAAGGCATCTCTTAGTTTTAGCATTGCCTGCACACACTCAATAGACATTGCATAAACCTTGACTACTATGTGCTCCCCTTGCATACCACATCCTCCATATTATACTTGTGCCTCAAAAGCGATGATATGCAGGCGACCTCTTGAATCGTGCACATGCACTCGTGATCCATGTCCCTGACAAACAAACAGGGGATGTTATCTTAAGCCAATGGAAATAAGTGCCATAGGAGAAGTAGAATAATGGACATTGTTCGTGTGTTTAGTCGATCAAAACTTGTATGTACATGTCAACCAAAGTAGAAAAACACCTTAGGTCCTATGCATCCTTATGAATGGAGAATTTTTTTTATAGACAGGACTGTAAAAATGCTTTTCCATCATTATGGGGGCTCTCTTTACCCTTGAAAATAAATCCCCACTCCTTTCTCTCATATGATTTTAGATGAAGCTGGAATCTCTTGTCTTCTCTTTTAAAGAGTTTCAAGGCTGTGAAAGTTTGTTAGGGCTCAAAATTGAGTGCTTCTATTTTGAGTCAAAGATCATTGTATATTGGAAGATGATAGTTAATAAATAGTAAGCACATGGACAAATAATATTGTCTTAAAAAGAAAGGGTCCAACCCTTGCCTTGACCTTAAATCTTTTATCAAAAAGCATAAACCTACTTGAAAAGTGTGTGTTGACATCTGAAGGGGTAATTCAATGATCTACAATATTAAGTTGTTGATGATGATGATGTCAGAAGATGTAAGTCTACCATACTTGAAGGGGTATTTCGATGATTGACAGTAGCATTGGTGACAACCATTGAAAAGGGGCGAGTCAATCTAACTTCCTTGACAATGAGAAGGGATGTGTTGAGAATTTTAAAGGGATCCAATTCACACATCCACACTAATGACCCACCAATTCAAGCCATTGACTTTTTAACAAGGTGATTAATTGGATTCAAACCAGTCAAATCTATATTTACAAATTCCCTCTAACAATTTTGAGACGATATTTACGGTAATGACTATTATAGGTTTTGTTCATATTAAAGAGAAATCAAAGAAATTTTGAACAACTGACTTCAAGTGGTGGTATCAAAAGATGTTATATGTGAAGACATTGTACCTTGTTGGGTAGTTACATGCCTCTAATGCATCCGAAGAAGACCCTCAAATGATGGAAATATTAACTGCATGAAAAAAAATGAAAATTTCTATGTAAATATATCATTAGTTGATTTCTATGTAAACATATATCATTAGTCAGTTCGAAGACTAGTTTAGTCGACTTAAGTCTTTAATTTCAATTGATTGTTACTCAAATAGAACCTTTTTATTCATTGAAATCTCATGTTTAGTTGACCCCCATTCGAATGAATGATGTAATCGGCTACCCAATTGATTGGATATATTTAACTAATTTCTTTAAATACTTAGTTTTCACTTATCCTTTTCTAGAGGTTTTGTATTTAATAATTTATTAACAAGAGGAGGGTTGACCTCTTTATTGGTGTTGTGTGATGCTTCACCTTAGTTTGTGCTAAACCACTTGTCACTTGAGACATCATCATCTAGTGCCATAAGTGCTAGATATTTGCTTCTTGGTTTTTGCTTATGTTCTTTGTCACTAGAGGGTACCTTGCTAAGAGGTTTCACCTTTAAGACTTCATGTGCTAAGGAGCCTTGCTTTTGGGTCTTTCGGCCCAAGAGAGCTTGTCACCAGGACTTCCTTGTCTGCGAGCATCTATTCATCCTCGACCTCATGGGGCTTTAATTTGATAAACATTTAGTCATCCTTGACCTGTTGGGATTTCAATTTGCTAAGTATTCGGTCCTCATTCTACTTGAACTTTCACTTGCCAAGCATTCAGTTTTCAATTTACTTGGACTTCCACTTGATAAGTATTCAATCCTTAACTTATTTAGACTTCCTTCATTACACATGTAATCATGGTTTTAAAAATCGAGTCGTTTCGTCCGAAACGGACGAAACGTACCGTTCCGTGGTGGGACCGAAACACAGCGGCAGCGAAATCTCGCGCGACAGAAGCGTTCACGCGCGATCGATTAAAAATTCATTCACGCGCGACGCGATCGATTAAAATTCGTTCACGCGCGATCGATTAAAGATCACGAGAGTTATATAAATACCTGTTTCGCAGCAAAGGAGCAGGCAGCAGAGGGCGGAGCGCGAGCGAGCGGCGGCGGCGAACAAGGGCGAGCAGCGGCGGCGAACAACGGCGAGCAGCGGCGACGACTCCAGGTATGATTATGCATTAATCTTCTTCGATCGCGCTTCGATCGCGCGATCCCGCGCGCGATCGCGATCGCCGAGCGCGCTCGGGATCGCGATCGCCGATCGCGGTCGGGATCACGATCGCGCTCGGGATCGCGATCGCTGATCGCTGGGATCGCGATCGCGATCGCGCCGGATCGCGATCGCGATCGCGCCGATCGCGCTTCGGGATCGCGATCGCGATCGCGCGATCTCGGATCGCGATCGCCGAGCGACGGAATCGGGATCACAGAACGCAATCGCGACGCGATCGATCGCGCCCGCGCAATGGATCGATCTTGGGGATCGGTGATCGCGGCGGAGCAGCCGAGCGCGATGGGAATCGCGATCGCGATCTCGCGATCGCGATCGCGATCGGTGATCGCGGCGATTAATAATTAAACGGTCGATCAACATATATTAATATATAAATAATTAATTAAAATTTTATATATATTATAAATAATTAAATGGTAAAATTTAATTAAATTAATTATTAATTAATTTATATTTTTATTTAAAATTATAAAAATTAAACAAATAAAAAATATTTTAATTAAATTCTAAATTCAATTTATAATTTATTTAAAATTACATTTTTAATTATTTTTAAAAATTAATAAAATTTCAAAAAAAAAATAATTTTAGAATTTTATAAAAAAAATTAAAATATTTATATTTTGGAAATTTAAAATTTTTTACTGATATATATATAATTTTAAAATATAATATAAATTATATATTAATAATATATATAAATTACAGTGTTTAATATAATTATTATATTTTATAAATTTTAATATATAAATATATCAGTTTAATTTTAAAAAATTAATAGCTAATTTATATAATTATTTTATATAAATTAATGTTTTTATTATTTTATATTAAAAACAAAATAAATATAAATTATAATAAAAATAAAAAATATTTAATTATTAAAAATATCTAACAATATATATTTTTATTTAGATGATATTTTTTTGAATAATTTAATTGAAGATGTATTAATTGATTGAGAATGGGACGAGACTAAAACGATAAATTATATAATTTTATTTTAAATTTTTTAATATTGTAATTATGAATATTCATCGTGAATTATTTTTTTAGTATTTTTTTAAATTTTTATAATGCATAGGTAGGCAAATGACACCAAAACAACATTCTTATGATCCAGCTTGGAGACATGCACGTCGATTAGAAAATCGATTTCATTGGCAATGTTTATATTGCGATATGATTGGACGTGGCGGTGGAGCTACACGCATAAAACAACATCTTGCTGGTGGATATCCGGATGTTTCTAGATGTACACAAGTTCCCGATGGAATTCGTCGTGCAATGAAACAAGAACTTGATGAGAAAAAAGAATTGAAGTATAAGCGACAACAACAACAGGAAAATTTTGATAGACGAGCTTCTGAAACACCAGTTTATGATGAATTTGAAGGTCGTGGTGAAGATGTAAATGAAGAAGAATTTTCAGCAGCTCTTTCTGCTTCTAGAACTCAATATGCATATGAAGAACATATGCGACATGGTGGCAAAATAATTGGCGCTAGTGGTAGTGGCTCATTTGGTGCTAGTGGAAGTGGCTCAACTGGTGCAGCAACACTAGAGAGAACTACAAGTGCTCGCATTGCTTCAACAAAAACTGGTATTGGTCGTTTCTTTCCTTCTACATCACGAAGGCGTGCAGTTGATATTGCTGATGTTGATCCATTTGCATTCTCAGACCAAGCTAGTAAACAAACTAGGATTGATGATGCTTATACAAAAGAGAAGAAGAAATCAATTGGCCAAAGTATTGCTAAATTTTTTCATTTTAATCGAATTCCTTCCAACGTGGCAAATAACACATACTACCGCAGCATGGTATCTAACATCCAAAAATATGGTCCTGGTATTCAACCTCCAACTGCGCATGAAATTGCTGGTCCATATTTAGATGAACAAGTGGAGGAAATTAAGACTTGGATTCTATCATGCAAGAAGCAATGGAACTTATATGGGGTTACATTGATGTGTGATGGCTGGACAGGACCTACACGGATGAGCATTATCAACTTTCTACTATATTGCAATAGAAAGGTGATATTTCATAAATCCATTGATGCAACTGTAGAATATCATGATGCATCTTATATATATCATTTGATGGATAGTGTAGTGCAAGAGATAGGCGTAGAGCATATAATACAGGTGATTACAGATAATGATGCTAACTTTAAAAGAGCCGGAGAATTACTGGAACAAGAGTATCAAACATTATTTTGGACACCATGCGCAACACACTGTATTGATTTGATGATGGCAGATATCGGTAAACTCGATACAGTGAAGAAGGTAGTAAAAAAAGGTCAATTGTTAACGAAATTCATATATAATCATCATTGGGTTCATGGATTAATGAGGAGATTTATTGATGGAGAGATTCTTCGACCAGGAGCAACTAGGTTTGCAACTCACTTTCTCTTATTAAAGTCGTTGTTTCAAAAAAAAAATGGATTGAAGACCATGTTCACTTCTGAGGATTGGGAAACCTCTCGATACTCTAGCACAATTGAAGGTAAGGAGGCGCACAAAATTATCATATCTACTAGATTTTGGGATCACATTGCAGAGATTCTTACAACAATAGAGCCTTTGTATGTTGTTTTACGTAAAGTCGACACAAAGCCACGGATAAAGCAATATTTACCACCTGATTCATGAAGCAAAAGAGGAAATTAAAAGACGTCTACAATCATCGACTAAATATCAACATTATATTGATATAATCACTTCAAGGTGGGACAATCAAATGGGAAAGTATATTCATTTGGCAGGTGCGTATTTTTTTAATAATAATTTTTTTAATATTGCTATTAATAATTATATATCTTTAATTATTTCAAGTTATTATCTCAATCCAGCATATCAATATCGTTATAATCTTGCCACAAATGATAATTTGTTAGTCGCCCTCAGAAATGTAATATTAAGACTACAAGCAAATAGAGAATTAGCTGCTGAGGCTATTAATGAAAGTCGATTATTTCGAGAGGGATATGATTCTTTTGCTGATCCTTTTGCAATATCATGCAGATATAAAATGGATGCAGGTAAATGTAGTATAAATTATGACTTATTATTATTTACAAATGAAAATATTATGTTAAGTTTGATTTTATTTGTCTTTCAGATGAGTGGTGGTTCTGATGGAGGATCGAAATTTGAAAACGATTGCAGTACGAATTCTCTCACAAACAACGTCTTCAAGTGGTTGTGAAAGAAATTGGTCAACTTTCTCCCTCATTCATACCAAAGTACGAAATCGTCTTTCTTATCGTCGCTTGGAAAAAATGGTCTATGTTTATTATAATATGCGTCTTCAACTAAGAGCAATAACAGAAGAGCAAGAAGAACAAGAATCTGATAATGTAGACCCATTTGATATTGGATTTGCCCAAAGTGATAACGATCCAATGATGGATTGGTGGAGTGCTATTGAGGCCGAAAATCCTTTACTTGATGAAGCAGGAGATCCATCACAACCATCTTTCTTTCTTACTCAGCAAATTGAAATAATACAAGCTAAAAGAGGTATCATTGAGGAAAATGATGACGATGAAGCTTTTGACCAAGAATTTCGATTTTCTGGATCTCGACCTAGACGTTCTCAAGCATCTCAATCCAAAATCCAACAAACATCTGTAGATAAAGGCAAAGACAAAGGCAAAGGCAAAGCTCTGACAACTTTTATTAAAGAGAAAAGAAAGAGCATAATTCCTATTTTTAAAGGAAGGAGTCAATCGAGAATTAATGAAAATCCACTTGATTGATTGAAACATGATGATAGTAATGAAACATCATCACCTTCTGATACTGCAATCCGACGAGAAGTTCAAAATGATGATAGTGATGTTAATAGCAGTGCAAGTACTCATGGAAGTAATGATAGTGATGGTGCACCCGGTGGTGGTGAAACTTATATTCCATCAACTTCAACATCAGAGCCTTGGACATGTGAGCAAAATTTCACACATGCAACTCAAGATGAAGATCATAGTGCTAGAACTATTAAAAGTCGATGACGTGATTGTCGATATAAGGGTGATAGACAAAAAGAAGCTCATGATTATCGAGATATGCGAGAGAGTTTAGTTGAGATTGATTCTGATCGGAGTTCATCATACTCTCGGCCTTATTATAGCTCTGATGCATTATATGGTGATCAATCATATCCGACATCGGGGACGTATGTTTATCCTTATCTGCGATTCAGATTCCGGTGGCGTGATTCGATCCACTTCCAATGATGAATCGAAATACATTGATGGATATGTGGAGAAATCAATATCAATATTCCATGTCATGGGATAATTATTTGATTTGGGCGTTAGAGAATTATGGGATTGATCTAAGCAGAATGTCGCAAGAACCAATGTTTTCATCTGATTCACGACACTCTTTTTGGTATTAGTAAAATAACATGTTATGATGTATCAATTTTAATTTAAGTTATTGATGTATCAATTTTCTTTAAAGAAAAATATATTTATTTACTTTTATCCCTTTGATATCAATTATTTCAAGAAAAAAAAATTGAAATATACTTAACAATAAATATTTGAAATTAAATGAATAATGACCTTTAAAATAATTAAAAATTAATATTTAAAAATATATAAAAAAAGTATCGAAATATTATTGGCTCGCACGATACGATACCGAAACCGTATCGTTCCGGTCATTGACCGAAACCTCGGTACGGCTCGACATTTAAAACCTTGCATGAAATATCAATGTCAAGGGTCCTACACTTGCACACTTGAGACAGAATATTATCTATCACAATATTGCCCTACCTTAAATCTTTGTTTAAACATGAGCATAATTGAACCATCTCTATTTTATGTTTGACAATCCACCATTTAAGTTTTAAAAATCGATTTTCATGTGTAGCAATATGTTTCGATATATTCTAAAATGCTACAAAACATTTTTCAAGTTTAAGAAAATTTTTATTTTCAATTAACTTAAATGATCCCTACCAACCATTCTGAATTTTTATTTGAACTCGCAATTAACTTCTGCTTCTTGGGTTAATTATAATTTTCCTCTTAACTTAGACTTCTATTCCTAAGTTAACCCTCTCACGTCTCCCCCTTTTATATACATTCATAAATACTAAAACTTCTAACATTTCTTATAATTGTTTCAGTTCCTCCCTCTTTTATTAAGCAAATATTCACAATGCTCAATTCTTGAGCTTGCTTGATACTAATTTTATTATCAACTAAGTGATCGAGATATAATGACTTGTAACTTCACGTCTAAGGATTAAGGTTTCAACTTTGAAATTCTATGATATTAAGTGAAGTTTAACAAAGTAGCACACAGAAAGTACAACTATACACTTATTTGGGTAAAAGAACTTAATAATAACTCATGAAGGAAATTACACAATATCAAAGTCTTTAACCATGAGTTTTGCTTCCCCTTAATCCAACATTCTCTCCCCTAATAGTATCAATTTGCAGCCACAATGCTTCCTAAAATTTATAGAACTTGAAATCTAACACTTGTAAGTGTTTGAGTGGTTTGAGTTTGAATAAGTCTTGGGGGTGAATAAACTCAAAATTTCGAGTGTCACTGGAACTTTTCAAAGTTTCAGATAGATTAAGGTTGACTAAATAAATAGTCACTTGACTCCAAAGTGATTCGACTAGCATCCCTAACTCAGTCAATTGAGTCATGTATGTATCAGCTGAAATTCTAAAAATCTTTAATAATTTTATAGGTGAATAAAAATTATGAAAATTCATAGACAAACTTGTTTTACCATAATTTATAAGAGAAAAATGAGTTTTTATGAAAATTTATTATATTTTCATAAAATATGGAATGCATTGAAAAAAACTTAGATTGTTTGAACTAAAATCCCTTAGGGAGTGTAAGTAATGGAAGGGGGAAGGGAGGGGAGGGGAAGGGAGGCTTACACTCCAAATTGGGGTATAAGAAAAGTTGAGTTTTTGTGAAGAGGAGAGGTATAAGTTCCCCCTCCTTTCCCTTCCCTTCTCTTCCCTTCCCTTTCCCCTTCCCTCACTTCTTCCCAAGCGGAGATTATCTTTTTTTCTCTCTTATTTACTTTTACCCTTCTATTACTTGCACCTCCCTCATCTCCTCCCAAACAAACTCTTATAGTTAGGAACCTCTTATTCGTTGGACACTATTTCTCAAATGTTTGGACTAAAATCCCTTATAGATTCAAATCTACGTTTGGTGAAAAATAATGGTGAACTCATGTCAAAACTAGAATATTTTAGGATGATAAGTAGTTTCGTGTATATGATAAATTGCAATTCCCATAACATAGCGCACACAATCAAGTATCCGAGTAGCAATAATTGAAAAAAAAATACTAATGAGAGAGTTGAGATATCTTAAGTATACAATAAGTTACATATATTATGACTCAAGATATTCAGTTATACTAGGGGGATACAATAATCTTAATTGAATATTTAATATAAAAGACTCTAAATTCTCAAGTAGTTATGCACTGTCCATCAAATGAGGAGCAACACTCTTGAAGTCCTTGAAACAAACTTATATAGCTTGATCTATTATGGAGTTTGTGCACAGTTTTAAATAAAACTAAAATGCAGAATGACTCCACAACTTTCCGGAGAACATTCCAAGTTAAAAAAAAAATTATGCTAATAGTTAAAATACACTGCAATAGTTAAGTAGTTATTGGAAGGGAACAAAATATATATATAATGGTAACTCTCGGCATATTCGTTGAAGATATAGTACTATTAAGTATCTTTGTGGTGTTATTTCCATTGACTATGTAAAGTTGATGTACTTAGTCCCCATGGGAGGGCTTTGTGGTTAGTACAACAGCAGAGTTACACCAATGAACAAGAGTCAATCTCCGAGGGCTGCAAGTCTTTCAGAGTGTCTGCTCTCTTGTTGCGCTAATCTTGGATTGGACAATATGCTCTCCATGATTTATCTCCTTCGTGTTAGTTGTGGAATCGACTGGTGGGGGCATTAAGGGCGAGCAAATCACCTTTTGCACCAATATAAAGTTGATGTACTTTCTAAAGGATTATTGCATCACTAAGGGAATAGATCAAAAACCTAATATATGAATTAAGTAATGATAATCTACAATTTTGACTTGAGATTCCAAGATTATGGCTCAAAAGGGACAAGTATATTAGAAGATTGAAGACATCTATGGGTATTACTTTAATTCATTCCATGACAGTTATTGTGCAACCTATAAATGGGTAGAAATGAGCAAATACTATGATTCTTATATCGTATTATTGATGGTAAGATGAGGTATTGAAGGACATTCTATCTAAGAGATCATCTAAATAAAAGCCGCTTCAAATAAAAAGCACTTGTGAACAAGGTTAAAATTTCGACCCGTATCGAGGTTTCGATTTGTGACTGGAACGATACGATTTCGATATCGTATCGTAGTGTATTGATAAATTTCAGTAATTTTTAAATATAAAATATATAAATTAAAAATAAAAAATAAAAATGATAAAAATACTTAAAATTAATTACAATAATAAAATTAATTTAATTAATTTCAATTAAATAGGATTTAAAAAATAAAATAGATTTTAATAATAATAAAATTATTATTTATAATATATAAATTAATAAAATAAATTTTAATTGATTTTATTTAACCTATAGTTAAACTATAGTTTGGAAAGTTAATTGAATTTCCATTCGCTCATCGTCGTCCTTGCGGTTGTGCGGAGGTCGCGTGCGCCGCCGCGATCCTGCGCGAGGCAGCCGACATCCGTTGTGTCCCCACGTGAGGCCGCCTGTGGCTGTCGCGGCCCTGAGCGAGCAACCCGCAACTGCTGTGACCTCGCGCAAGGCGGCCATCGCAGCTATCGTGGCCTCGCGCGAGGCCACTGATGGCAACTATGACCTTGCGCGGAGTAGCAAGTGGCCGCTGCGGCCCCGGGCGAGGCCTCGCGGAGGCTTGCCACCATCCCGCCTCGTCGTTCCCACATCTCGTGGGCGATCGTCGCGACATCGCTCGTCAACGAGAAAAAGCATGCGTATCGTCCGAAACGGATTGGTATTTCAAACCATGCTGGTGAGTTTCCAAGTGTTGTCTAAGACCAAAGCAAACATAATAGAGATTTGGTAGAAAAACATAGGGGTTATTGGGCAAGTACGATTGTCTTGGCTTTACACTAATAACAATAGTTGAAAACCAAATAAATCTGGTCATTTTACACTGCGAAAGATCTTCCTAACTAATATTTCCTCCAACAATGACATACATAGTTGATTAAGTTCCAACATGTTTTTTTTTTTTTTTTTGCAATATAATGCTTAAATATGAGAAACAAAATATATCTAAAGAGAGGGTAAGAGTATAAGTATTAGAAGAGATATATGATGACTCAAATATGACTTGAAACAAGATGACATTAATATTAAAAAAGACAGTCAAAGGTTTACTAGGTGAGTTAAAAGGATATGTATCATCAAGTAAAGAATTTTGATGGTAGAATGAGAAAGTACAAGAGAAAGCTTATAAGGTATTATACACTTAAAAGAATGAGAAAAACTTTAAAAAGTATGCAATGACTAAGAAAGAGGTAAAAAAAATAGTAAGTGAAACTAAGAATAAAACTTTTGAATATTTATATCGACAACTTGATACAAAAGGAGGGGAAAAAGATATTTATAGAATAGTTAAAGCTAGAGAAAGAAAGATTAGATATCTTTCCCAAATAAGATACATTAAAGATGAATGCAAAAGCGTACTAGTGAACAACGAGAAAATAAAAGAGCGATGGAAGAGGTATTTTCATCAACTTTTTAATGAAGGTTTAGATGATCAAATTAACTTAGGAAATTTAAATAGGTCAAAAGAGTATAGAAATTTAAATTTTTATTATAGAATTCAACTTTTAGAAGTAGAGTATGCTTTAAATGTGATGCAAAATTTAAAAGTAGTTGGATCAGATGATATCTCGATAGAGGTATAGAAGTGTCTAGATAAGCAAGGTATTGAATGACTTATAAAATTATTCAACTTGATATTGAAAACGAAAACAATATCTGATCAATGGAGGATAAGTTCTTTAGTTCCTTTATATAAAAACAAAGGAGTGATACAAAATTGCAAATTATAGGGGCATTAAACTAATGAGTCATACTATGAAACTATGAAAAAAAGTAATAAAAAAAATTAAGGAGACCACGGTGATCGGAAATCAATTTGGATTTATGCCGGAAAGATCAACGATAGAAGTTATACATTTTCTTAAATAACTAATTGAAAAATATCGGGAACGAAAGCAATACTTATACATGATATTTATTGATCTTGAAAATGTTTATGATAGAGTTCCAAGGTAAATTATATAGAGAATTCTAGAAAAGAAATGTGTTAGTGTAGTATATATTGAAATAATTAAGGAAATATATGAGGATGTAATGACAAGAGTAAAAATGCCCGGAGGATTACCGAAGCGTTTCCCATAAAAATAAGATTACATAAAGGATCAGCTTCAAGTCCCAATTTTTTACACCAATCATGGATGAACTCGCTAGACGCATCCAAGATATGGTATCAGGATGTCTATTATTTGCAAATGATATTGTTTTGATAGACGAGACAAGTGAAGGAATAAATG
Source organism: Wurfbainia villosa (assembly GCA_025175895.1). Lineage (NCBI taxonomy): Eukaryota > Viridiplantae > Streptophyta > Magnoliopsida > Zingiberales > Zingiberaceae > Wurfbainia > Wurfbainia villosa. Next base: position 109,032,250 of record CM045997.1, read on the forward strand.
TTAAATTTAAATCTTTGAGAGAAACACTAAAAGGAATGAGTTTACACTTAGTTGAATAAAGATATAATATATGGAATTTAAATTTAGCAATGTTAGATACAATGAGATAATTGTTATTGGAGATAATGAGTTGTCTGTAATTGAAAATTTTAAATATTTAGGATTATTATTGCAAAAAGATGGAAAGGTTGAGAGAGATATTTTACATAAAATACAAACAGAAAGGTTGAAATTTAGGAGAGCATAAGGTATTCTTTATGATCGTAAAGTACCTTTAAAACTTAAAGAAAAATTTTACAGAACGACAGTTAAACCTGCTATGTTATATGGAGTTGAATATTGTATTATGACTCAAGCACATGGGCAAAAGACGAGGATGTTAAGATGGATGTGTGAACATACGAGGATAGATAAAATAAGAAATGAAAATATTAGAGCGAAAGTTAGGGTTGTATCTATTGAGGAAAAATTTCAGGAGACATGTTTAAGATGGTACAGACATGTACTTAGATGACGGGTAGATACTCTAGTTAAGCGATATGAAACTATTACAAATATGCAAATCAAACGCGAAATGAAAAAACTAAAGAAGACTTGGTTAGCGACAATAAAACAAGATAAAATTTATTTAAATATAAATAATGATATAGTAGAGGATAAAGTCCAATGGCGTATGAGAATCCTTATAGCTGAACCCACCTAGTGGGAGAAGACTTAATTGTTGTTGTAATACAATGCTTAAATAGATGTTCTCTAGTGTCCATAAATCTACCAAATAATGCACAATCTAAGGAGTTAGTTAGAATTCTCTACTACATTTGTTTTTCGTTGGTTTTTTTTTGTCATTCAGAATAAGCCACACTGTGAGTTTCACTTTGGACAAAGGGAATTCCAAACAAAATTCTTATAAAGAGAGAAATGTCAGTGGCAAAAAAACATTGGATAAGCAGATTCTATCTTAATTGCTTCTTCTTAGTAATATTTTCTATGTGATATTTCCTATTATTCACAATATCTATCTTATTACTATATATCATTTTAATTTTTTTAATCTCTTAAAATTTTTTTAACAGAATTCATACTTGATTTACAAGAGCTACACGAGTTAAAACTAACTTGCCTTCTCTGTGCCTTTTTTTTTTCAACTTAAATTTTGAAAGTAATATATTTAGAATGAAGATGCAATCCCTCCATGCATTCTGAAAGTTAGGAAAAAAGAAAGAATCCTTGTTGATTATTCTCGTACTGCAATGGCATTTTTAATTTTGGAAAAAAAGAAGGTTGGGATGATAGTCCCACGAATATCTGAGGAGTTACACCATGCCAGAATGAGTTTATGTAGCAAGTATGCTGAATCTGCAATAATAAAGCAAAAGGTGCCTATGGTGAATGCCTGCAAATGCTTTTGCTCTAGAGTGCCTGTAGCACCATAGATGAATTAGTGTTGCCTGGCAATAGAATATAACATGTTCTTTTTTGCAATTTGGCTTTATGAAAAAATTTCATTCCTTCCCTGCCAAACGATCAAGAAACAAGTTTGGCATGGCAGAAATAGGGGAGCATCAGTTTGTGTAAGTTATCGACAGTAACTTCTATGTTCCTCAACGAAAAGATTATTCATGTTCAATCCTGAATTGCTACTCTGAATATAGTGGTCATGGCTTTCTCACTGCACTGGCCATTCTGCAAAAAGAGTGAGCCGGTGCAGGTTCTATTTTTTATTGGGATAAATTTAGCTTTGAATTTCGAAAAAATTTAAACATGCAATCTTGAGTCGGGTGCGGGTCGAAAGTTTACCTTTTCGAACGGAGTACATTTTCAACGTCGGACCTACTTTACAGGGACGACGCGACTGTATCATCAGGTTTAGCTGTTGAGCTGCGAGCACTTCTTTGATGTACCTTGATAGTCGATAGAGATCTCGTCTAGGGGTTATTTAGCGTCCCATTAAAATATCCATGAGATCGGACATATCATTCCTAGGTTTAGTCGAGCCAGAGACACTTAGGTGTCAATCAAAAAAATAAAATGAAAGCACTGATTGGTATTGGAGTAATTCTCGAGCATTTTAAAAAAATGTGGAACCGTCACATTAGCGGTCCCCTTGACCCTCTATCAATGGAGGAGGTAAATCAGGATTTCAGTTGTTAAGTGCAAAGGAAGGGATCGGTTGATAGTCCAGAACGATGAAATTTCCAGAAATTGATCCCTGTCTATTTAAAAATTATCTCTTTGTATTTACCAACTGGGGCAATCCTGGAGCTAACTCTCGAGCATTCTCAAAAATGTGGAATCGCCATATTAGTGGCCCTCCACCGCTGTCCCTACATGTGGAGAGGGATAAATCAGGTGTCAGGTAGCTAGTGCAGAAATACGGAGTCAGCGGTAGTCTGGTCGTCACCTTTAGAAATCGATCCCTTGCCCTTTCAAATCTTAACACGACTGTATTAGTCATCTGAGTTTGCCTGGAGGCTAACTCTCGAGCATTCTCAAGGATTGACTTGACGTTGCTAGGCTAATAGTTTGTTCCTCAAAATGAGCCCAAAAAATAACCAGCTCTTGCTATAGTTTTTTTTTTTTTTTTGCGCCATACCCTAACTATTCTCATTGTCTTTGCCACACATTCGCTCTGAGTGCGTGTTGAAACTATCCAGAATGTTTGTTGGAGCTGAGACAATCTTATAGGGATTTCTAAGTGCGACCCTAAAGGGATGAGTAGTGTGTTATGTTGGAAAAATGTGAATGGAAAGATGGTGGAATGGATGAAGGAGATTTTATTATGTATGAGACTTTAGTATTACATTGGAAGTTTTAAAGCATCATGGTTGATTTATACTATTTTACAAACATATATGTTGTGAACAAATGTATGGAGAAAGGCTCTCTCTCATGTGTGTGTCCACCGGGAGAGGGAGGTTGTAGATCTAGGGCTCAAATTGTACTGAACTCAGATGACTCGTGTACAAGCGCGACCTGTGCGCGTCAAATGTCGAATCGGGAGACCCTCTTATAAAAGGAGTCTAAGTCTTTAGTAGAAGTGACGAAAAATCATCCACGTGTTCCACTTTCTCTTTCTCTCTGTTGAGTATTTCTTTCACTCGGTAAAACACCTGTGATAGCACTCAGGTGCATTTTAATTCGCCGCGATCATTAATGTTTGGTGGAGATCATAGTTTCACTGTTGTATCTTGAAAAACGGACGATCCACTACAACCTTGAAGCACCTCGGAAATGGGACAAATCTGTGTTGAACGTAGATCTCGATTCCTTCGTTTTTGAGCAATCAATTCGGCAGCTAACACCGCTTAACCATGTTTCAACGACTAGACTAAAGGATATACCTTTGTTCTGATCCCGATTGGGACAATTCTTCTTCCAATGTCCATCATGTTTGCAAGTGAAGTACTTGTCTTTCGGCTTCTTCACTCCTCCCTGAGATATTCCCACCAACTTTGCTCCACCTTGTTTCTTCTTCTTCTTGCCTTTCGGTTTTAGAAGTAGAAACCTTGACCATGGCCTGAGCCTGAGCAAGCCTTTCTATCGATTGGAGAATGATATCGACCTGGGTTTCCCCATCGATCTCAACTCCAAGACTTCCAGCTCATTTGCAGGCTTAGGAGGACACTCTTCGAAGAGTACATACTTATACTCCTCAGCAGTTGAGACAATATCAAGATTCCTTTTTCCAATCAACATAATTATGTACAGTAAATTTATTTTCCTTTAGTATCATAGCAAGTGGACTGAAAGTCATTTTTGAAAAAAAAAACTAAGAATCACATAGATCAAAACTTTATATTTCAAAAAATTATTGATTCCTCAAATAATAAAATTTTAAAATCAATCAACGCCTCAAAATACCGAGAATATCGTATGCCACGATCGTGTGGACGTATACGAATTCTACATTTGTAAGAGGAGATTTTACCCATTAATTTTACTATCTTGTCAACCTAACTTTTTGACAAATAAAATTAATAGTTGGTTTCTCTTCGGCCCTAAAAATAAAAGCAGTGACTCTGATGAGGAGGATACTTATATTTGTATCTAAGTGTTCACTATTACTTGGTACCAAGAAAATTATCTCGAGTTACATGCCTTCCGATGGGGAAGTACACACGCTCCTTAAAAATTTCTTATAATCATATTTGACCTTGTGATCCGCAAACAAACCCATCCGATGGGGAGGAAAGCACTCAGAGCCGACGCACAAGTTTGATTGCATCACATGTCAAATCGTAATGGAGGCCGTGGGAATTTATAAAAATATCCCTCTCCCACTTAGTAATTTGAAATTGAGAAATTTTCTAACCTACGACATGTATATCAAACAATAAGCAATAAATATGAAAAATAAAATTTTTCTAACTATTATGGCTTTTGTTTTCAATATGTCTCCCGTCGTATCGTCATCTCTTCCGCTCCTCCTACGCCATGTACGAGCCATCCGGAGATCCGAGCCGAGAAAAAATATATTTTAATTTACATCCATCGATCCTATACTCCACGAGAGAGTGTACATGAAATCTAGATCGAAAGTAAACTAAAATAGAAAGAGTGGCTAAACAATATCGTATCTAATTTATAAAAATTAAATACTAGCCTCGTCAAACCCGAGGATTCAACAAAATATACAATTACACACATACAATCACATACACACATATGACCACAATAGTTGGATCTTATGTCTGCAACCAAAGAGTTAACCTACGCATATCCTACTATTATCCGACACATATAATATATGAAAAGTGCATAAAAGTAACTGAATCCTAAACACACAAAATCGGAAACCGTAGCTCTGATACCACTTGTAGGGTTTTGCCCGGAACCGAAGCTCTTATTCCACATGAAGGTGGAGAACTTCGCTTCCTGCTTCAACTCGGTCGCTTGTTCATGACGATCCCTTGTACGTCCTCGGATAAAAAATTTATCCTTGACAAAAGGGATTACCCAAGCAACTGTTTCATCGTCGTGCTATTCGATTAGAGTAGTCACTTGAACAAACTTGTTGTTCAAGTAACCAACCTCTATTCTACGAATGGCCGCGGAATAGACGATGTACGGATCGCCGACTTTTGTGTTTATGTTCGGGGTCCAAGTTATATTAGCCACATACATAAAGTAAACAACCACATACAACATGCATATAATTGAAAAATAATTATAGACATAATACAAAAGAACACTAATCAAAATAAACGAGATTATACCTCTTGTTATACCTCTTGATCTTCTATTGTATGTCCTTCCTCCTTTTGGACGTCGTGTGGGCGATGATCTTCCAAAAGTCGAAGCCTCCTAGATCACCAATTTTCCTTTCCTTGTTCACTCCGAACAAAAGAAGATCATAAAACAAAACTCTTCTTCCTATCTAGAACCGGCCACCAAGTCAATAGACTCGATGTTGTCGCCGGCTAAGGAAGAGAACGTGGAGTATGGGAACCAGCCAAAGGAGAATCAATGAGGGTGATGGGCGTCGGCCAACACTTGGAGAAGAGAAAGGAAACCAATCTTCACCTTGTCGCCACCCAAAACCCTAACCCTAACTTTCCTAGACCATCGGCCAAAGAAGAGGGGAAGAGGAATAGATTGAGCACCGGCCAAAGTAGAGGGAAGAAGAATAGGTGCCGGCAACACCTTAGGAAGAAGAAGAAAGCAACTTCTCCTTATGTTGCCGCCCACTCCAACACCCAAACCCTAGCCGCCCAAACACAATCCTAACCTAATTAAGATTCCTTGCCGCCCAAGGGAAGCAAACCCTAATCCTTCCATCATCTTGCCGCCCACCCCATGCTCTCCTTTTATAGAGTTAGGGATAAGTCTTGTTTTAATCTCCACCATTTGTTTTAGGGATTTAATTTCAACCGTCGGATCTCGAGAATTAATCTCAACCGTCGGATCTAGAGATTCAATCTCTACTATTGGTTCTAGAGTTTTGTTTTTATCCATTGGATCTAAACTTCATGAGGTATTAATAGGCTATAATAGAGACCATGAGGAGGAGTTGGATCTTGGCCACCCAATGGATCAAGCCCACATAAAATCCGATCCATTAATGATTATCCATTCCACTAGAGGATTATCATTGATCTACCTTACCAACCCTCATAAGTTAATATGGGCTCTATATATTATTTGTACATTTTCTCTCTGTGTTTAAGATCTCGAATGTCCGTCGATTAATTAATTTACTGACCATTAATTAATCAACATCTAACTCTATGAGTAGTACCACTCAACCTTTTCATCATGCCAGACCAAGTCCACCTGTAGGGTTTACATGATGAACCTTATGAGCTCCTCAAGGGGACATCATCATTCTAATATATAGGACACAGTTTCCTCCTATAATCAACGATGTCATATAAATAATATCATTTCCCAATTTACCGAGCCTATCGATTTAATATATAAATCTCGCCCATTGGTAAATCAAAGAAATGAATACTAAGTATATGTGTCCGTTATTATATCGGGATTAAGAGCATGTACAATATAATATCTGAGGTCCGATTCGATTATGTAGTCATCAATAAATCGAATCACCTCTAAGTCGGTCCTGCTCAATACACACAAAGTGCACTAGTGTGATTCTATGGTCAAGACAAACCAATACCAAATCACACTACAACCATACCAATGGTTTGTCCAAAGTCATCTCGGTTGTGAGCCTATACTTATACTTTACAAGGAGCCGATAACATGATCTTCCGTGTGACACTACACACCATGTTATCTACAATGTAATATATTAGACAATATGCATAACCATAAATATGCAAACAATGATCATGTGATTCCTATTTCAAAATAAATATGTTCATACAAAAGATAGACTTTTCAGTATACATCCTAATAATCTCCCACTTATACTAAAAGACTATGTTGTCCTTTTACTATCATACATCTGATTCCCATTCCCTCCACTTACCTATCAAAAGCTCTCGCCAAAAAAGCCTTCGTGAAAGGATCTACTAGGGTATCCTCTGATGCAATCTAGGCGACATCACCTTCTACCTCCTTTACGATTTCTCGTATCAGGTGGTACTTGCGCTCTATGTGTTTACTTGCCTTATGGGCTCGTGGTTCCTTCGAGTTTGCAACTGCACCACTATTATCACAATAAATTGTGATAGTTCTGGGCAAACCAGGAATCATATCCAAGTCCATCAAGAAGTTCCTGAGCCATATAGCTTCTTTTGCCGCCTCAGAGGCTGCCACATACTCAGCTTCCATGGTGGAGTCCGCCACGCATTTCTGCTTGACACTCCTCCATACAATGGCTCTACCTCCCAAAGTAAACACAAAATCTGAGGTAGACTTACTGTTATCCCTATCTGATTGGAAGTCAGAATCTGTATAACCCACAGAGAGTAATTGGTCTGCCTGGTAAACTAGCATATAATCCCTAGTCCTTTTCAGGTACTTCAATATATGCTCTACCGCAATCCAATGTCTCTGTCCTAGATTACTCTGATATCTGCTGACCATGCCCACGACAAAGCAGATATCTGGTCTCGTACATAACATCGCATACATGAGGCTTCCTACTGCCGAAGCATAAGGAACTGCCTTCATCTCCTCTATCTGCTCAGATGTTCTAGGACACATCTCCTTAGATAAAGGAACTCCATGTCTGAAAGGTAGAAAACCTTTCTTGGAGTTTTACATGTTAAAACGATCCATAATTGTGTCTATGTATGAAGCTTGAGATAAGCACAACATCTTTTTCCAGCGATCTCTTATAACCTTAATCCCAAGGATGTGTCCCACTTCTTCCAAGTCCGTCATATCAAACTGTTTGAACAACCATACTCTTACGTCCGATAACACCTTGACATTGTTGCCAATTAACAAAATGTCATCTACGTATAGTACAAGAAATACCACTACGTTTCCGTCACATTTCTTGTATACACAAGACTCATCCGGACTTTGAATAAATCCATAAGACTGGATTATCTCATCAAAGTGGATGTTCCAAGACCTCGAAGCTTGCTTCAATCCATAAATGGACCGATTAAGCTTACACACAAGATACTCTTTGCCCTTTGCAATGAATCCCTCTAGTTGCTTCATATAGATGTTTTTCTCAAGACTTCCATTAAGGAAAGCTTTCTTGACATCCATTTGTCACACCTCATAATCCATATGAGCTGCAATGCATAAGAGAATCCGGATAGACTTAAGCATGGCCACCGGCGAAAAGGTTTCCTCATAATCGATAACCTCTTTCTGAGTATACCCCTTCGCAACAAGCCTCGCTTTGAAGGTCTTAACCTTCCCGTCTATTCCTCTCTTTCTTTTGTAGATCCACTTGCATCCAATGATTTTTACACCATCGGGTGGTTCTACTAGCTCCCAGACCTGATTCGAATCCATAGATTCAATCTCAGTATTCATTGCACTTTGCCAAGATACTGCATCTTTATCTTGGATTGTCTTGTCATATGTCCAGGGATCAGGTTCATGTTCGCCAGGGACCAAATCAGAAGATTCTCTCAAGAACATGAATCTATTAGGCTATCTCACAACCCTCCCACTACGAGGAGGTATTACCTGTGTATCCTCTGTGACATGCGGTGCAGTGACTTATGGTATATCTTCTTGTACCGGTGGTATTGAAGAAGTGACTTCCCCTTTCAATTCCTCCAGAACAATCTTACTTATGGGCTTGTGTTTCATCACATAGTCTTCCTCTAGAAATCTGGCATTCGTGCTAACGATCACCCTCTGATCTCTAGGACTATAAAATAAATCACCTTTCGTTCATCTAGGATAGCCAACGAACATGCGTACTTCTGTACGAGGTTCCAACTTACCAGCATCTTCCTTCAGCACATGTGTTGGACTCCCCCAAATCCGAATATGTCTTAGACTAGGTTTTCGCCCAGTCTACAATTCTGTGGGAGTAGAAGACATTGATTTAGATGGAACCAAGTTCAGAATGTACACCGTCGTATCTAGAGCATATTCCCAGAACGAATCTGGCAACTCAGAATAATTCATCATCGATCTAACCATCTCCATAAGAGTCTTATTCCTTCGCTCTGCTACACCATGCTGCTGGGGTGTGCTAGGTGCAGATAATTGGGATTGAATCCCAGCCTCTGATAAGTAATTCCTAAACTCTTCCAAGAGGTACTCACCACCACGATCAGATCGTAGTGTCTTGATACTTTTACCTTGACGTTTTCCGCATCAACCTTGAATTCTTTGAACTTGTCAAAGCATTCAGACTTGCGACGCATCAGGTAAATGTATCCATATCTTGAATAATCGTCTATAAAAGAGACGAAATACTCAAAACCATCTCTAGCCTGGATAGACATAGGACCACACAAATCAGAATGAACCAATTCTAACACATCTTTGGCTCTATACCCCTTGGCCTTAAAAGGCCTCTTGGTCATTTTACCCTCCAAGCAAGATTCGCAGGTTGAGAACTCTTCCACCACTAATGAACCCATAGGTCCATCAGCTATCGACCTTTGAATTCTGCTTAGGTTAATATGATCAAACCTTAGATGTCAAAGATACATTTGGTTCATCTTCGAAGGTTCTTTTCTCTTATTGGAATTAGAAGATGAGTTATTAACTTCTATTTGCATCGTGAGAGCTTTTGGTTCAAGTGTGTATACGTTTCCTATCAATGTACCAGAACAGATAATTTCTCTATTCCTTTTTATAACAACTCTGTCATTAAAAGAAATAGATTATCCATCAATTTAGAAACTGAAATCAAATTCTTTCTAAATAAAGGTACATAAAGGCAATTCTTAAGAACCAAAACTTTATTTTTCTCAAAAGACAAATAGACATCTCCCACTGCAACAGCCGCCACCTTCGTGGCATTGCCCAAGTAAACGGTAATCTCCCCTCAGCTAGTCGTTGAATTTCCTGGAACCCCTGTAAAGTATTGCAGACATGATCAGCGGCTCCTGTACCTACACACCAGGTGTCGGTAGATAACACCGCTTAACCATGTGTAACATCCCAAATTTTAATTCCTATTTTTATTAGAGGAAAATAGAAATAAGAATAAGAATAAGAATAATAAAAATAGGAATAGAATAATAATAATAATAATAATAATAATAATAATAAATAGAAATAATTGGTTCGTTAGTCGAGACTTGAACCATGAATCGTTGGTTTGGGAGAATAGACTTCCCACTACTAAGTCATAAGATTACCAATGGATAGGATATAACAAAATATATCTATAGGCGAAAAAAAAAGGAAAGATTGGTTAATTTGACTAATTATTTAAAGGGGTAATTAAATGAAGAAAACTCTAATTTATATATATATAGATTATTTTATTATAGAATCTCTCTCTCCTCTCCTTTAAACCGTCGCCGAATCAAAGAAAAAAAAAAAAAGAAAGAAAGAGCCTCCATAATTTCTTCCTCGTGGATTAATTAAATAGAAAATTTTTTAAAAAGGGGTGAGTCATCAAAAATCCAATAAAAATTTTATATTATTAGGGAGAAGTCATGAATTTAATTGAAGAAGGAATTAATTCTGTTAAAGAGAGAGATTTAAGAAAATTTATAAGGGAATAGGTTAAGCCTTGACGGTTATAAATTTAACCTCCCTAATACCCTAGAGGACACCTCTCTACTCTCTCTTAGTCCCTCCACCGCCGAACCACACATCAAGGAGAATTTTCTCCTAGGGTTGTCTTCTCCGCCGAATCCAAGGAAAGGTGGGATTCAAGAGACCTTAGAGGGCAGCTGCTAGGGCGGGATAGAAGGTTGCATCTCATTAGGTTTTACAAATATAAGTTAAAGCAATCGAAGGTAAGTATTGCTCACATGCAGTATAAGTAGTTATCGTATATTATTGATATGTTTTTATGTGCATGTTATTTTCAGTTATGCATGGTGTTTTCAGTTACGTGATTTTACCGTTATATTATGGATAATCTCATCGTTTTAGATCCATGATAAGAATGTGATTCATGATCATGCATGTTGTAGATGAGTTGTAGCTTACAATCATATGCATGATATGGAGTAAGATGTAAAAATATTTCCTTTATAAAAAATTTAAAGATGCTCCCGCTCGACTAGGGATTAAGAGCACAACGATCTTGATATGCTCCCATTTCAGTTTTTGGGGTCAAGAGCATAATGTGGTGCTCCTCATTCGTGATTTAGGATTAAGAGCATTTCCTTGTATGTATAAGAATATAAGTATAAAGGAAGTATTTTACTTTTTGAGGCATGTACGGCATCGACTGAGACCCTCGATTTGATTACCCTAGTAGGTTCGGTGGTTGGCCACCACGGCCTATTAGGAATCGCGCGCATCGGGTACTATCCGTCCATATCCGGGATGATTATTATTTTAAAGTATCGATATAAGTATAAGTAAAAGTTTTCAAAGTTAATCATTTTGGATCGGATACACGCTTACAAGTTTTAAAATACTTAATAGCATGATTTATACAAGAGACATGTAATCAGAGTTATGATTTCCAGTTATGGTTGCATGTGTATCAATGTATCCAGGACGAGAGAACTAGTTGCATGATTTCATACAGTGCATGTTTTTGTGAGCATAGAAAGTACTTACTAAGCGTTATTGCTTATAGTTTGCATTTCCTTATACTGCAGATAAAGGTAAAGAAAAGCTTCAGTAAGGTGGCATGGCGGATGAAGTGCTGGGTGTGTGTGGCGACGGAACAGTGGAAGTAAAAGATCCTAAGTGCAGATGTATAAATCAGATTTTTAGTTTCTTATGTCATGTTTGATATTGTTTAAGTGATGTAAATGTCCTTATGATTATTTTAGTTGTTAGCATATTACATTAGTATATTGCATGAATTAAAGATAAAGAAAGTAAAGTAGTGACATCTTCCCTGCTAAAGAGTGGAAAGACTAGGGGGGTGTTACAAGATGGTATCAGAGCGGGTTCCGCCCTTCCGTCACACACACATCGAGCATCAGTCCTGCCGCCTCCAAGTAAGCAAGTATTTATGTCACGCCCCGAGAGCATACCGAGTCGAAAATTAAACGGACAGCACCTCCCCTGTACGTGGCAACATTTCGGGTTAATACAAGGCCCGTAGGCCCACAATAACAACAATATATATGTATGAAAATAAAAACTACACAAGATACAGCGGAAACATACTACAATAATACAACAATCCAACACATGCATACCGGTATGGCTAACACACCACAACAACACAAACCTCGACAAAATCTGAATATACAACATATACATCACGAAAACTCCAAAATACAATGCACAACGGACAGCAGGCCCAAAACAAAATACGGGAGCCTCGTGAGATGAGATGACGTCAGCCGGCGGTGCTCCAAGATGTCACGAAGTCTTCTACATTACAGGCGATGAAACCCAGTGGTCCGCGGGGTGGTGAGTTGTCACGCCAGGAGTCTCACAGACAAAAATCCGGCAAAGATCTCCTGCACGGGTGACAATACCAATTTTTATACAAGGCCTACACGGCCACTATACATCGGTCAACACGACCGGAATCCAAACATCACACGCAGATAATCAAATAGGCCTCAGGCCAACAAATCAAGGTAAATATAAGTCTACACTAACTAGACTTACCCCTTCTGCCATCTGAGCAGGAATAACCCAACCAAAACCAACCGGAATAAAATCCGAACAAAGGTCTACAAGGACACCACAAATCCACGAGTACATAACCAAAACATCAGGACCTAAACATATCTTCTATACAAAATCCAAAACCATAAGACCAATAAAAACCTATCCACTTCGACGACGAGGGGGTTTGGCAACTGGACTCTCCTGACAGCTTCATCCTGAAATAAAAATAAATCAACGGGGTGAGTTCAAAGAACTCTGCGGGTATAGTAGATATGCAAAGTAAGGTATAGCTAACAATACTAATCATGCCAGTACAGTCTCATATATATGGTAAGCAAGAAATAAATGCAAAAGGACTGTACTCACCTGAGTCTCCTACCCTGATATAGGAGCATGTGCCCTACTATAAGAGATAAAGTCATCACCATATAAGAATATGAATCCTGTATGCATGTCAATCATATGCAACATCCAAGTAAAACAGGAAGATATAAACATACTGATCAAATGCATGTATCTAGTAGGCACAAAAACATACTAGGCATATAAACATGAAAAGTATTGCATGCTATACTAACTAACATATCAACTTGACTATATCTAAAAGATAAGTCAAAGTACCCGCCTGAATATATATCCGCAAAAAGAACCAAATCGTCACGACTGGGGACCTGCCTCGTGACCGAAACCTGCATACAGCATAACTATTGTTAAGCACAAAAATGCAATCCACTGTCAAATCGAATCCTAAGCCGATCTCGGACTTAAACCAATTAACCCAAATGCTTAATAAAATCCCGGTCAACTAGATTGACCTAGTTATCCCATTTAACCTAATCGATCCTCCATAAATAATTCCTCACACCAAAATCGACAACCCATCATACACACATCTATGCATAGTCGTTTAACACTCCAATCAAAACCTCACAGCCAACATCCCATAATCTATCAATTTACTGTTAATAAAAAGAGAAGATAGATCAAGCTTACCAAGCTCCGGCCAATACCAATCCATCGGCAATCCTTTCTGACCCACACTCCACTTCACAACCACTCAATCGGCCAACCTAATTCTGACCCACTCCATATATCATACATCCATAATCTAGCAATTATAGATAAAGAAGAACGATAAATCCGACTTACGGTCCTAGAAAGTTCCCAATTTCCTTCCCACTTCCTTCGTCCATCGGAAAATTGGTCGTTGCCGCTTCGCTCGCGACCACCGACGCACCTCCTCCTATCCATTATTCATCGCTTCGATCAATCGCCCATTACGCATCGAGCTCAACCAAGGAAGACGATCCACGATAGCTCTAAAATCCCGCCCAAAGGCAAAAGCAAGCTCTACTTGCCTCCTAAGAATAGCCAACCGTCAGAAACAACCCCTTCACTCCGACGCCTTCCTCCTCGCCGCCCTAGCCACGCCACTTGCCCAAGCCACCGAGAGAAGGCTACTGATGGCGAGCCGCCACTCGACGATCGCCGCGCAAAGACGCCCGTGGTCTCCGCCATCGCGGCTCGGGCTCAGAGGTCGCAAGCGGGCCGCAAGGAGAAGCGGGCGCATCAGAAGGCTCGACGGCCCGACGATCGGAAGCGGCGACGCATGGCGGCACACTCAAGGCCTGGACAACAGATGGAAGATCGACTGTCAAAGAAAGAAACAAACAATGGCAGGCTTGCAGAGAGACGGGCCCTGCTGCCGCGATCTACGGAGATGCGAGGACGCTGCACATGGACGCAAGGAGAAGAAGGAAACCGCAAAGAGGGTGCTCGCTAACGGGAAAGAAAAGGGAAAATCGAAAACCTAGGTTTTAGGTTAATAAAATTTATTAACCCTCCAAAATTGATATTTCAAATAGGCCTCCAAAAGCCTATTTATTTTATCCTCAAATATCTCGCATAAGCCTCATTTAATTCCAAAAATTAAAAAATTTCTAAAATTTCCTAAAAATCCCTAAAATTTCCAAGATTATTTCCTTAATTATTTTGCCATTTAATTTAGTATTTTAAATTTCAAGATTTAACATTCTCCCCACTAATAAAATTTGTCCCCAAATTTCTACTCAAATGTATCTCGAGTAAGAGATACCACAAGTAAAAATATATCTCATGTACCTTAAGTAAACAGTGGGGATTGAGCTCGATCTTTCCTCGAGCTCCCAAGTAGCCTCTCCTCGTGTGGTGACTCCACCCGACCTGACAAGTCACAAAATCTTATTTCAGAACTGCTGCTCCTTGTGATCCAATCCGTGCATCGAAACCTCTAGATAAGTAGCATCAGTTGAATGTAACTCGACATATCCGATAGAATATGTGTAGAATCATACATACTTCTCAAAGATGAACACATGAAACACATCCCGGATACCACCAAAAACGGTGGTAGCCCTAGTAGTTGCATCGTCTGATCCTCTCCAAAATCTCAACGAACCATTGTACCTTTCGAGCTAGCTTACCACGGAGTCAAATCTCTTCACCCCTTTCGTGGGTGAAACTCGCAGAATACATGATCACCAACAGAGAACTCCAAAGGTCTCCGCCTTCACGATCCGCATAACTCTTCCGACGATCCAACGCCTTCGGCCATCCTTTGTCCGATAGTACGGACTAACCCCGCCTCATACTGAGCTCTATGGGTCCTAGCAACTGATCCTCCCAGTTGCCCCCGAAATCCATAACACAGGACCCCAGCAAGTCCTCTAGTATCTAAATGGTCCGCTCAGACTGTCCATCTATCTGTGGATGGAATGCAGTACTAAAACGAAGCTGCATGCCTAAGGCCTGCTGCAGACTCTGCCAAAACCGAGACGTGAACCAGGGATCTCTATCTGATAGAATGCTCAAAGGACACCATGCAATTTCATGATATCCCGACAATATAACTCACAACGATCCAAAGAGTCAGTCTTCCGAATCGCTAAGAAGTGCACGGATTTGGTTAGTCGATCAACGACTACCCAAATCGCGTCATGGCCTCGATGTGTCCTAGGCAAACCCACCACAAAATCCATAATGAAATGCTTCCACTTCCTTTCCGGAATCGGAATTTCCTGAAGCATCTGCTCTTAAACTAATGCAACTCCGAAACCATTATCCTCCTCGAGTCGAGAGGATAGTCCAGCTACCGTCCAAAATCCACTCCACTACACACTCTGTAAGTGCATGGGAGGCTATTACGACCTAACTTGTTACAACCATTTGTGTTCCAGCTACTCTATAGTAGCTATCCAGTAGCTAGCCAAAACTCCATGAGCATTTCTGCTCCTCACCTCTTCTAAACAATATAATAATCAAGTCCACGCCATAAATATATGACAACCCATCTCATAGTTCCTCATTTGACGAAACACGGATACGTCTCGATCAACTAAATCAGAAACGCTCCATTCTCTGAAACATTGCATCCGCATACAATACCCTTCCTTCCACCCGAGAATGATCAAACAACACGGGTGTAAAAGTCAATCATTGTCTGAGCTGTGAAACTAATTTCACAAGCTTTAGACCAAATAAATTCCATCACCAGTCAGCGGTATAGTACCACTAGAACATCCTATCCATATCTATGGTAATAATCAAATCAATACCAAAAAAAATCATCATCTACGGTGGCCGAGTGCTCAACTCCAACTACCACCATGACAAATGATCCAATCGTGTCCGAATACACACGATTTCCCAAATCCTCGACTAACTAAGTCGCCAATAAGTCTAATAAGATAATCAAAGCTCATACAATTCATACCAAGTATGAAATTGTCGCCGCTATACAACACATTCTCTTTACTCTAAGCCGATGATATAATAATCATCACAACAACGACAATGAAAATTGTATGACACCATGTCACTACAATATCAACATACCAATACCATAAATCAATCCTAGAGTATATATAGGATGTCCTATAGCCGATCTAAATAGATCATCTATATCCACAATGAAGGATATTCATTTCCTTCCACAACTATATATTCTATCATCGATAATCGATGCATAACCTCAAAGGTCCATCTCCTTTAACAAAGAGTTCCTGGATCTTCTCTAGAAGAAATTTCGATAGATAAATATCCCATCCAACACCTCCTATAATAAGGTAAAACGATCTTTCATCGCCTTAACCAAAGGTAAGTATACACGCCTTATCCATAACCAAATCACTAATAGTAGGATGATATTCTCGAGGGTTTACTCCTTGACCTTCAAATGGATGACTAGCGTGCCATATTCCTAGCTTCCTAATTCGACATCACCGGCACCTCTAAAGAATCCGCACTCAAATCATCATTAGATTCCTCAAGATCAATACGCCATCGAACTCGCCCACGCCCATGAGTAGGGACAATTTCACTAAGTCAATAGTTTTCCTAGCCACAAAAGTACAGAACTACTAAAGACAATACTTTTCCTATAGCTCGTAGATATCCTTCACTTGCTTGGTCTCAAAACACGAGAACTCCCAAAAATCCAAGGAAAATAAAATCCTCAAACACAAAACCCGCAAAACCAAAACCAGAAAACCAATAAATTGTCACGCCCCTGGGGCATATCCGCTATCCAAATGACAAGGAGCCCCTTAGTGACAATATCCATAATCCATAGACCAAATCGGTAAAACCTCGAAATAATTATAGAAATATAAGTATTTCAATAATCGCATGCATGCACGACTAAACATATATCAATCAAAGTAAAATAGTTTTATGACCCCAAATCCAATTAAAAATCCAAAGTGCATAAATAAAATGCAATACCAATCAAGTAAACAAAGCGATCCCGACGATGCAGGAGACAAGCAACTCACGACAGGAACTCTCAAACACGCCACCCTAGAGGATAAGTGAGGAGGTGGGTAAACAACCACTGATGTATAAATAGTGCATAATCATAATGCACATAATGAAAGTCACAGGACAACAAAGTAACCCAACCCTCAGTACCAATATCACTACTACCATCCCGTCACGGTATAACAAATATATCAGAAACCCAACCACCCGCAACAAGAAAGACATCGGATACCAATAAAGCCTCGTGGCTCGCACCAAAAAAGGAAACTATCTATGAGCTACCGCTAACGAACCCATGGGCCAACAATCAATATATTTCACGCCGAACTATATGCTACCACGAATGAGACTCGTGGATAGATACAGATATAAATATCTATCGATTACTCCACGTACTACCACCAATAGGTCGAGCGCCGATTATCCTAGGTTGTTAAGCCTAGGGTTATCCAATACATTCTCGCATAAATCGACTTTCCGAAGTCGCTAAAGATCACCGCCTACAATTAACCCATCGAGTGCGAGGGTTTCAACACTTCTAATACGAAATGTTTATCAAATACGATAGATCATCAACTTATAAATAAATAAGTCTAGATGATTAAATCTAGCCTTCCAACCCTTCCAACATGATATCAAGGTATCAAAATCATAAGTCCACTAATAATCGCGTGACGATTAATCATAGGGTTTCGCCCAACTAATGAAACGCCTATCAAAGCCAATAAAGGTCACAAATCTACTATCAAGCCCTTCAAGAGGATTAATCCCAAATTATATCTACAATCATGCATTATAACATGCTACCACGAAGATCTCGTGGTTACTTAACTCAAAGTAGCTATCTAGCTATACATCATACGAATCCGATTATCACCAACTCGCTAATAACGCAAGAGTATAACCTACGAGATTATCTCAACCATACATGGGAGACCTATTCACCAAATACACAAAAGCCCCTTTAGGAAACTCTACTTTAACTTTCCTCAACCACGAATGGGTGATATTGCTTAAATATAATATGAACAACGTTATATACCCTCGGATTAATCGCATCCTAATCATATGACCTCTACTAATCCGATCACTATCACCAAATAGTAAATGTATAAACATATACTAATAAGCACATCAAGTTATAGGTTCTACTAACGTTGTTTCATTCCCGAATCACTCCCCAGTAATAACCTCATCTAAGTTATTCTATCTCTACTAGTCTCAATCATAGTATCTCCGCAATATCACATAGCCAAATAAAACACATAACACGCCTTTAATAAACGACAAAGATAGTCCTACTAATAGCATCAATGAAATTAATTAGAGTATAACTAAAGGTCATGCAACAAAGTCAAGGCAATAAATCAAAGCATCGATGCTTATATATACTCTAAACTATAAGCTATGTAATCATGTCCTCATGCCTTCTAATTTATCCATCTTATTCATATTATTCAACTAGTCCAATCATAATACTAGTCAAATCCTAAGAGGTAAACATCTACTAATAATATCTTATCATTTATATCACAATGATAGCTATGATAAGATAGCAATTTATAACCAAATGCTATCTATAAACCAAAGAACCTAAAAATCTAATTGTCCAATGATATCGTTAAAACAATACTAGATAAAACATGATATCTCGCAACCAAATATAAATATAATTATGCACTAAATCTAGAAAATTTTCTAGAATTTATTTACTAAAGATGTCCGCCATTAATCTATATTGACTTAATACCTCAATTTCAAACATAAAATCGTAAATCCAGATAACCCGAAAATACCCAGTTAACCTACCAAACTTAAACTCCATAAACCCAAAGACCCTCAAGGACTAAACCTACGCTGATATCAAATAAATATCCGCCAGAAAAATCCGAAAGATCTCTCAGACAGATACCTAATTTTATACAAATACGCCATACATTCAACACTAAGAATCCAAACATCACACAGATAATCAAATAGGCCTCGCCAACAAATAGGTAAATATAAGTCTACACTAACTAGACTTACTTGCCATCTAAGGAATAACCAACAAAACCAACCTAATAAAATCCAAAAGGTCTACAAGGACACCACAACCAATAGTACATAACCAAAACATCAGACCTAAACATATCTTCTACAAAATCCAAAACCATAAGACCAAATAAAACCTATCCACTTCATTTACGAGGGGGTAACGACTCTCCTGACCTTCATCCTCAAATAAAAATAAATCAATCGAGTTCAGAACTCATGTATAGTAGATATAAAAGTAATAATACTAACAAAACATACCTCATATATAAAAGAAATAAATGCAAAAGGATCAGACCACCAGTCTACCTCGAGGAGCATGTGCCCTACTATAAGATAAAGTCATCACCATATAAGAATATGAATCTCAGATGCCAATCATATGCAACATCCAAGTAAAACAGGAAGATATAAACATACTGATCAAATGCATGTATCTAGTAGGCACAAAAACATACTAGGCATATAAACATGAAAAGTATTGCATGCTATACTAACTAACATATCAACTTGACTATATCTAAAAGATAAGTCAAAGTACCAATATATATCCAAAAGAACCAAATCGTCACGATCGGGACTCTGATCAAATCAACATATAACTATATAAGCACAAAAATGCAATCCATCCAATCAATCCTAAATCTCGACTTAAACCAATTAACCCAAATGCTTAATAAAATCCCAAACTAGATTAGATATCCATTTAACCTAATCGATCCTCCATAAATAATTCAACATCAACCTCACAAAATCAAAACCCATCATACACACATCTACGCATAGTCGTTAACACTCCAATCAAAACCTCACCAACATCCCATAATCTATCAATTTATCATATAAAAGAGAAGATAGATCAAGCAAAGCTCCTCAATACCAATCCATCGCAATCCTTTCACCAACCCACACTCCACAAATCATAATCCAACCTAATTCACCTAATCCATATATCATACATCCATAATCTAGCAATTATAGATAAAGAGAACAAGAATGACCACTAGAAAGTTCCACCCTCCTTCCCACTTCCTTTGTCACTAAAATTGGTCGTTGCTTGCTCCGACATGCAATTCCTCCTATCCATTATTCAACGATCAATCATTACGAAAGCTCAACCAAGGAAGACGATCCACGATAGCTCTAAAATCCGGCCCAAAGGCAAAAGCAAGCTCTTACCTTGCTCTAATAGAACAACCCTCATCCGACGCTTCCTCCCGTCACGCATTTGAAGCCAGAGAGAAACGGTGAGCATGTGTCAATCGACGCGCCTCAAGCGGCGGCTAAGCACGCGCGGCTCGTAGGCCGGCGGCGCGGCAGAGAAGACATGGCTCCGCCGAGATGGGATGCGGCGAAAGATGTTCGCTCATAAAAGAGGAAGATCGATGTCAGTTAAAGAAAAATCCTCAAAAATATGTACATCGCCTATTTATAGGCACAAACCTCAGAAAAAAAGAAAAAACCTAACAAAAAAAAAATCAATTATTTTGTGTTAATAAAATTTATTAACCTCTCCAAAAAGATCATCCAAATCCAAAGATCAATATATAATGATATATCCAATATATAATATCAAGGTATCTATGGTCTATCCAATATATATCAATATCCGACGAATCAGATAATATATATAAATATCAATATATGTACAATCAAACGCAGAAATATAATACAATCAAATGCATATCAATAAGTATATATATATAGATCAGATCTATATATGTATATCACAATCATCCATATATATATATATATACATGCATATATGTATATATATGGCAATATGCAAAATATCCAAGAATGCAGATGATCACGCCACTCCCTAAAGCTACCACGACCCCAGGTGGTCTCTGCTCGAGCATGACAATCGTCAACTCAACACCAACCACTACTCGAGTGGTACGAGATGATCGAGTAGCATATAAGCGTAAAGAGCTACACGATGGGGTCCTGCTGGTCACCCGACTACTACCCAATGAGTGGTCGAGTACCACACACGCAGGACTGACGCAAATCCAACTACCACCGCCTATAGTGGTAGACACCTCGATGCTTTTCACACCTGCTTACTCATGAGTAATCATGAGGCTGATGACGACGACCTCCCCAACCAGGAGACCTCACGCCAATACGTAAACAATGAATGCATGTCTCACAGATATCACTATAGACTCTCTATCCAGAGAGTCATACCAATCTACTCACGCACTCTATCTAGAGAGTCACTAATCGATCATAATACTCTATCCTCAGAGAGTCATACTAATCTCGACATTTCTATCCCAGAGAGTCGTCATCTCGATTATAACAAGCTAGGACCACCGGTCCGTAGCGATACCTAAATATCATTCCTCTGACCATTTACACAACACATGTTGGTGGTAACATACAACCTAAAGTACTAGAACTAACCTAGGTTAAAAGTCATTATCTACCTACGGATGACCTTTTTGCCCAATGTACAATCGGGTTGTCATCAGGACTTTACCATTGCACTTAAGCAAACAAATTCTAAGTTACTTGCATCACCTATATGTATAACTCCTAATCATGATAAAATAAACATGATATCAGCAATAGAGTTAATAGCCAACGGTAAAGGATCAAGCATACGATAAAAAGAACAGGGTCAAGGTAATATGAACACCTAACATGCTCATATCAATGACTAAATCTGAATGAAATACAACTACCCGGACCAGGTAGGAAATTACCCACCTGTTAAATAGCTCATGCTAATAAAATCTTCACGGTCGCGATCCTGTCTCGTATCCATAGAATTTACCTAGTTTCAAAGCTATGGTACAAGCTTCTTGATCCAAATGTAAATATCCTTATCCCTGAAATTATAAAATCTTTAAGCTTACATTGGATCTACATATCACAACCATAATATAATTAGATCGATACTCACCTAGCACAGCTTCAATTACAAAGTCCGCTGATCCAAAGACAGAGTAATAGGAGTGATTCAAGCTGTTGGATTGGAGCCAAAAGAAGCCCTCTGAATCCTAATCACTGTAAGACATCACAAACCCATTTCATTAGCTGTTGTGAACAAAACTCACCCAAATACATGCTTACCTCGCGTTGTTCACTTTTAGAAAGTTCAAATCTGAAATGGACAGATCCATTACCCAACCCATCACTACGATTGCTCTTCTCCAACTAGCAATCACAACATTACAGTTGACATCAACTTTTGATCAACTTCACTAATCTATACTTGAATCAAGCCATTACCTATCCATGGATGGATGTCCACCCGGCTGAAACAGCACCACCACAAAGACTGGATGCGAGACAG
Source organism: Wurfbainia villosa (assembly GCA_025175895.1). Taxonomy (NCBI): domain Eukaryota; kingdom Viridiplantae; phylum Streptophyta; class Magnoliopsida; order Zingiberales; family Zingiberaceae; genus Wurfbainia; species Wurfbainia villosa. The sequence goes on from CM045997.1 coordinate 109,054,994, forward strand.
AGCGTTCGGGGTGGCTACCTTGTGGTGGTGAGAGACTCGGGTGTCGGTGATGGTACATTACCACGCCCGGTCTCAGCGCTCAAGTGAGGAATCCGGCGGTGATGGCAGTCAACCGAGCGATGATCCGAAGAACAGGCGATGGAGTTTCGACTGCAAAGGATGTCCGAGCAAATCCACGCGATGGCGGAGTAGAGGGCGACGGAGATCCAGCCCTAGAAATCGAGTTCGAAGGAATCAACAGCAAGGAAATCGAGAAGAAAGAGTCGACGGTGGTAAAGAGACGGCCCTAGGGCGGCGACAGTCGATCCCTCGCGGCAGTGGCGTGTGCTCATGAGAAGAGGTGCGGCGTGGCGACGACGGCTGACAAGGGGGAAACGAAAGCGGCGGTGTGGCGTAGGCGTGCTGCTCGTGTAGGGCGGTGCGACCACGAGGTGTTCTCGCTCGGGTAGCGAGCGGTGTGGATGGTCGCGCACGGCGGCAACGAAGTTCGGCCGAAGATCGCGGGATCTACACCGGCGGCAATGTGAGCTCTCCCTCGCGGCGCGGTGAGTTGGGTTCGGTGGCGTCGGCACTCGCGCTGGATCGGAGGAAAGGGCGGCGTGAGGCGCAGGCGTGGCGTAGCTGAGCTTCGGCGAGCGCGAGCGCGAGGAGTGGAGACGCGATCGCCTCTGGTCGCTTCGGAGAGGAGGAAAGGCGTTCGGGAAGAAATCGATCGGCCGAGCGCAAAAGAAACCGACGAAACGAAGAAACGCCCGTGGAAAGCGACGATCGGGTTATTTTAGTTGGTCTAGCTAGCCCAAGTCTAACCCAAACATCTATTTAAGCCTTCATCTTCCTCCGATTCAATCATATGAACTCAATTAAATTCCAGAGAAATTTCTAAAAATTCCTGAAAAAAATTCCACAAGATATTTTATCAATTATTGAGGAATATATATATATATTTTTCCGATATTTTACAATTTATCTGCTTTATTTATTTTATGAGTAGTAAGGAATGCTTCTTTTAAGTTAAACATGCTCACCTAGAATGTTCTCTTTGAGTTAAACATGCTTGCATATATATATATATATATATATAAAGATGATGAACAGTAAGTAATAGAGCATACCCAGATATGTATGTGAAGATGAAAAAAAATAGTGATAATAGTCTTATAGTGGTTTCACTTTATCATTTTATGAAGAGCAAGAAATGCCTCGAGGAAGACCCCGTAGAGGACAAGGAATGAATGAAGAAGTACCACCACCTGCCTGGATGCAGATAGTCACTCAGCTCCAACAGCAAGTGGCAGAGCAGCAGCAGGTCATCAATACCTTGATGACGAATCAACGAGAAAATCCTGTTACTCAACCAGGGACTCAGAATACCATTCCAACTACATCTTCCGCCCCACCAGTCCCACCAACAGCTCCAGTGGGAGGGGTGAGGCAAGAGGCCTATCTGATTCAATGGCAAAAGCCGGGGAGAGTTTTGCGTGCCGATGAACCATGGGATGCTCAGGCATGGTTCAAGACAGTAGAGAGCATAGTGGAACTGCTGGACTAGCCTGAGAATGAGAAAGTCAAGTGCGCCTCGTTCTGTCTAACCGGAGATGCCAGAATGTGGTGGGAGCGAGTAAAGGCCAAGAGGGTGGTGAACCAAATGTCATGGACGGACTTTGAGACGGAGTTCTTCGAGGAGTTCTTTCATATGCGAGTCACCAATAAGCATTATGATGAGTTCACAGAGTTTCGACAAGGGGATTTATCAGTAGATGAAGCGGTTAAGAAGTTCAATAGGTTGGCTCGTCTATGCCCGGAACTGGTCAGTACTGAGAAGGAAAGAGTTAGGTTGATGCTAAAGATGTTGAGACCGAAGATAGCTTTGAATGTAGTTGGTGGAATTAATAGATCACAGACCACTGAAGAGCTAGTCAGTAGTGCTCTAATCATGGAGCATTAGATGAATAGTATCAAGCACCAAAAGCTAGCCCCGATAGAAAGCACAATCCAGGGAAGTTCAGGAGGTCAGAAACCTCGAGCTAATTAACCGAAGAAACAACAATGGAATAATGCAAAGGGAGATTCAGCCAGTAAGCAGCCTACGTATCCTACATGTTCTAAATGTGAGAGGAAGCATCCAGGAGTTTGCCGCCAGGGCGTGAACGGGTGTTATATATGTGGTGTCGAGGGACACTTCGCCAAACAAAGGCTCCCACTAAGACCAATCTGCCTCTGCCACAGTCTATTCAGTATGGAGGTAGACCAGCCCAGCTACATCAGATGCAGGGAGCACTGGAGGGTCCTTACATCAGCCAAGGAAGATTAGAGGCTCCATCAGTTACACCTAATGGCCGGATCTTCTCCCTCACCAAGGAAGAGGTAGCAAATGCTTCTACGGTGGTTACAGGTCAGATACCTATCCTTAGTCAGCATGCTACCATATTGTTTGATACTGGGGCAATCCATTCTTTCATGTCTATGACATTTGCTAAGAAAATAGATATAACTCCGGATACCTTAGATATTCAGTTTTTAACGACTCTACCTTCGGATGAAATAATGACATCTACACACTGGTTGCGTGTTGTGCCGATCAGAATTTCAGACAAAGAGCTTTATAATGATTTGATCTTATTAGACATGCATGATTATGATGTCATCTTTGGAATGGACTTTCTTAGCAAGTACGGTGCTTCCATTGAGTGTCATAAGCGAAGGGTAGTATTCCAACCCGAGACCGAGGCCAAATTTGAGTTTATTGGAGAACCAAGGAAGAAGACTAAGAAGTTTTTGTCTGTCATAGAAGCTCAGAAGATGCTAGCTAGTGGATGCACTGGGTATTTAGCACATATAGTTGATACTAAGCAAGAAAGAAGCCAAAAGCTGGAAGAAGTCCCAATCGTATGTGACTACCCGAAAGTATTTCCTGACGAGCTACCAGAACTAGCACCTAGAAGGGAAGTTGAGTTTGAGATTGAACTTATTCCTGGTACCAACCCAATCTCAAAAGCACCCTATCGTATGGATCCACTGAATTGAAGAGCTTCAGAACAATTACGGGAGTTATTAGACAAGGGATTCATCCGCCTAGTCACTCCCCATAGGAGCTCGGTGTTGTTCGTGAAAAGAAAGATGGATCTATGAGGATCGCATAGACTACCGAGCCTTAAATCAAGTGACAATCAAGAATGTATATCCTCTCGCCAAGGATAGAGGATTTATTTGATCAATTGAGGAGCTACAGCTTTTCCAAGATTGACTTGTGGTCAGGTTATCATCAAGTAAGAGTTAAAGAGGATGATATACCGAAAACAGCCTTCCGAACGAGGTATGAACACTATGAGTTCGTGGTCATGCCCTTCGGAGTGACAAATGCACCCGCTATGTTTATGGACTTGATGAATCGGATATTTAAGGAGTACCTTGACAAGTTTGTGGTCGTTTTCATTGACGACATCCTTATCTACTCGAGAACCCAGGAAGAACATGTCAAACACTTGAAGATCTTGCGACCCTTCAAAGCGATTATATGCAAAGTTCTCCAAGTGTGAGTTTTGGCTTGATCAAATATCGTTTCTGGGTTATGTTATTTCAAAAGATGGAGTTATGGTAGACCCGACAAAGATAGAAGCAGTCAGTAATTGGGGTCAACCAAAGAATGCCAGAAGTCGGTTTCGATTAGCGGATTAGCAGGGCACTATCAAAGGTTTGTGGAAAACTTCTCAAGGATAGCTTCACCGTTGACGGTTCTTACCAGAAAGAACAAGAAGTTCGAATGGACCGAAGATTGTGAAAAGAGCTTCCTTGAATTAAAGAGGAGACTCACAAGTGCTCCAGTGCTTACCCTTCCAGAAAGTAATGAGGGATTTGACTGTATAGTGATGCATCCAAGATGGGACTCGGGCGATACTTATGCATTAGGGTAAAGTCATTGCTTATGCATCTAGACAACTCAAGGACTACGAAAAGAATTACCCCACTCATGACCTTGAGTTGGCAGCAGTGGTCTTTGCTCTGAAAGTTTGGAGACATTACTTATATGGAGTCCAATGCAAGATTTACACAGATCACCAGAGTCTGAAGTATTTCTTCACTCAGAAGGATTTGAATATGCGACAGCGCAGATGACTTGAGCTAGTAAAGGACTATGACTGTGAAATCCACTACCATCCTGGAAAGGCAAATAAAGTAGCAGACGCACTGAGTAGAAAATCATGTGCCACTTTGATGTCCCTAGCAACACTATCCCAACCACTGGAGAAAGAGATAATGAATTTTGGAGTTGAGATTATTTCTGGACAGCTCTCCGCCTTGACCATAGTACCTACACTATTTGAGGATATATTAGCGAGACAGGACAAAGATCCTAGCATCCAAAGGATCAAGCAAGAGATCCAAGAAGGGAAGAATGAAGGATTCCATGTCTCTGATAGTGGGGTATTATATTTGGGTGAACGCCTATGTATCCCCAATGACCCAGACTTAAGAAAGAAGATCCTAGAAGAAGCTCAAGGGACCCCATATTCGATGCATCCTGGATCCATCAAGATGTATCAAGATATGAAAGGGAAATTCTGGTGGCTTGGTATGAAGAGGGACGTGGCTAAGTATGTTAGCACTTGCCTGACATGTCAGAGAGTGAAAGCCGAACACCAGAGACCAGGAGGAGTTCTACAACCTATCCAGATTCCAGAATGGAAGTGGGAGGAACTAGCCATGGATTTCATAGTAGGATTGCCCAAAACAACCAATGACTACGATTCTATTTGGGTAGTTGTCGATAGATTGACAAAGTCTGCTCACTTCATGCCTATTAGAATATCATACTCCATGGAGCAGTTAGCCCAGTTATACGTCAAGGAAGTGATTAGACTGCATGGAGTACCTAAAACCATTATCTCTGATAGAGACAGTCGCTTCACTTCACACTTCTGGGAGTGTGTTCAGAAAGCCCTCGGCACTAGGTTACGATTCAGCACTGCATTTCATCCTCGCATACGGATGGGCAAATGAAGAGTGAATCAGATTTTGGAGGACATGCTCAGAGCTTGTGCCTTGGATTTTAAAGGAAGCTGGTGCAAATATTTGTGTTTGGCAGAGTTTGCCTATAATAATAGTTATCAAACCACAATTGGAATGACACCTTATGAAGCCTTGTATGGAAGGAGATGCAGATCGCCTATCTGTTGGTATGAGGGTGGCGAGAAGAAAGAAATGGGACTCAAGACTGATTTTATAGATGACGCCACCAAAGCTATAAAGAACATACTTTAAAGGATAGAGACTGCCCAAAGTCGGCAGAAGAGTTACGCCGATGTCCGACTTGAGACCCCTAGAGTTCCAAGCCGAGATTCATTTTTCATTAAGGTAGCTCCTATGAAAGGGGTAATGAGATTTGGAAAGAAAGGCAAGTTAAGTCCCAGATATATAGGCCCCTACCTGATCACCAAGAGAGTTGGTAAGGTAGCTTATGAGCTAGAGCTATCATAGGAAATGTCAGCTATCCACAATGTATTTCATGTTTCAATGCTTAAGAAGCACGTCCCAGACACCAACCAAGTGATTGAGCCACGAGGCAGTGTGATTGCAGATCTAAGTTATGAAAGTCGACCTATTCAGATAATAGATCGAGCAGTCAGGAAACTAAGAAACAAAGAAATACCGTTAGTAAAAGTCTTATGGCAAAGTCAAAGGGTTGAAGAAGCAACCTGGGAACGTGAGGATGACATGAAGCAAAAGTACCCTGAGCTTTTCTAAGTTTCGAGGACGAAACTTTTATAAGGTATAAGGGATTGTAACATCCCAAATTTTAATTCCTATTTTTATTAGAGGAAAATAGAAATAAGAATAAGAATAAGAATAATAAAAATAGGAATAGAATAATAATAATAATAATAATAATAAATAGAAATAATTGGTTCGTTAGTCGAGGCTTGAACCATGAACCGTTGGTTTGGGAGAATAGACTTCTCACTACTAAGTCATAAGATTACCAATGGATAGGATATAACAAAATATATCTATAGGCGAAAAAAAAGGAAAGATTGGTTAATTTGACTAATTATTTAAAGGGGTAATTAAATGAAGAAAACTCTAATTTATATATATATATAGATTATTTTATTATAGAATCTCTCTCTCCTCTCCTTTAAACCGCCGCCGAATCAAAGAAAAAAAAAAAAAAAAAGAGCCTCCATAATTTCTTCCTCGTGGATTAATTAAATAGGAAATTTTTCAAAAAGGGGTGAGTCATCAAAAATCCAATAAAAATTTTATATGATTAGGGAGAAGTCATGAATTTAATTGAAGAAGAAATTAATTCTGTTAAAGAGAGAGATTTAAGGAAATTTATAAGGGAATAAGTTAAGCCTTGACGGTTATAAATTTAACCTCCCTAATACCCTAGAGGACACCTCTCTACTCTCTCTTGGTCCCTCCACCGCCGAACCACACATCAAGGAGAATTTTCTCCTAGGGTTGTCTTCTCCGCCGAATACAAAGAAAGGTGAGATTCAAGAGACCTTAGAGGGTAGCTGCTAGGGCGAGATAGAAGGTTGCATCTCATTAGGTTTTACAAATATAAGTTAAAGCAATCGAAGGTAAGTATTGCTCACCTGCAGTATAAGTAGTTATCGTATATTATTGATATGTTTTTATGTGCATGTTATTTTCAGTTATGCATGGTGTTTTCAGTTACGTGATTTTACCGTTATATTATGGATAATCAGCATCATGTTTAGATCCATGATAAGAATGTGATTCATGATCATGCATGTTGTAGATGAGTTGTAGCTTACAATCATATGCATGATATGGAGTAAGATGTAAAAATATTTCCTTTATAAAGAAAATTTAAAGATGCTCCCCGTTCGACTAGGGGATTAAGAGCACAACGATCTTCAGTATGCTCCCCATTTCAGTTTTGGGGGTCAAGAGCATAATGTGGTGCTCCTCATTCGTGATTTAGGGGATTAAGAGCATTTCCTTCAGTATGTATAAGAATATAAGTATAAAGGAAGTATTTTACTTTTTGACAGGGCATGTACCGGGCATCAGTTTCGCCCACGGGCCGAGGCCCTCAGTTTCAGTTACCCTAGTAGGTTCGGTGGTTGGCCACCCCGGCCTATTAGGAATGCGCGCATTGGTACTATGCTGGTCCATATCCGGTGATGATTATTATTTTAAAGTATCGTATAAGTATAAGTAAAAGTTTTCAAAGTTAATCATTTCGATCATCGCTTTTTTACAAGTTTTAAAATACTTAATAGCATGATTTATACAAGAGACATGTAATCAGAGTTATGATTTCCAGTTATGGTTGCATGTGTATCAATGTATCCAGGACGAGAGAACTAGTTGCATGATTTCATACAGTGCATGTTTTTGTGAGCATAGAAAGTACTTACTAAGCGTTATTGCTTATAGTTTGCATTTCCTTATACTGCAGATAAAGGTAAAGAAAAGCTTCAGTAAGGTGGCATGGCGGATGAAGTGTTGGGTGTGTGTGGCGACGGAACAGTGGAAGTAAAAGATCCTAAGTGCAGATGTCTAAATCAGATTTTTAGTTTCTTATGTCATGTTTGATATTGTTTGAGTGATGTAAATGTCCTTATGATTATTTTAGTTGTTAGCATATTACATTAGTATATTGCATGAATTAAAGATAAAGAAAGTAAAGTAGTGACATCTTCCCTGCTAAAGAGTGGAAAGACTAGGGGGGTGTTACACCATGTTTCAACGACTATACCAAAGGATATACCTTTGTTTTGATTCTGATTGGGATGGTCCTTCCAATGTCCATCCTGCTTGCAAGTGAAGTACTTGTCTTTTGGCTTCTTAACTCCTCCCTGAGATCCTCCCACCAGCTTTGCTCCACCTTGTTTCTTCTTCTTCTTGCCTTTCGGTTTTAGAAGTAGAAACCTTCTGAGCAACCATGGCCTGAGCCTGAGCAAGCCTTTCTGTCGACTGGAGAATGATATCGACCTGGGTTTCCCCATCGATCTCAGCTCCAAGGACTTCCAGCTCATTCGCAGGCTTAGGAGGACACTCTTCGAAGAGTACATACTTGTACTCCTTAGCAGTTGAGACAATATCAAGATTCCTTTTTCCAATCAACATAATTATGTACAGTAAGTTTATTTTCCTTTAGTATCATAGCAAGTTGATTGAAAGTCATTTTTGAAAAAAAAACTAAGAATCACATACATCAAAACTTTAGATTTCAAAAAATTATTGATTCCTCAAAAAATAAAATTTTAAAATCAACCAACACCTCAAAACACCGAGAATATCGTATGCCACGATCGTGTGGACGTATACAAATTCTACATTTGTAAGAGGAGGTTTTACCCATTAATTTTACTATCTTGTCAACCTAACTTTTTGACAAATAAAATTAATAGTTGGTGTCTCTTCGGCCCTATAAATAAAAGCAGTAACTCCAATGGGGAGAATATTTATATTTGTATTTAAGTGTTCACTATTACTTGGTACCAAGGAAATTATCTCGGGTTATGTGCCTTCCGATGGGGAAGTACACACGCTCCTTAAAAATTTCCTATAACCATATTTGAATTTGTGATCCGCAAACAAACCCATCCGATGGGGAGGAAGGCACTCAGAGCCGACGCGCAAGTTTGATTGCATCACATGTCAAATCGTAATGGAGGCCGTGGGAATTTATAAAAATATCCCTCTCCCACTTAGTAATTTGAAATTGAGGAATTTTCTAGCATACGACATGCATATCAAACAATAAGCAATAAATATGAAAAATAAAATTTTTTCAACTATTATGACTTTTGTCTTCAATATGTCTCCCGTCGTATCGCCATCTCGTCCGCTCCTCCTACGCCATGTACGAGCCATCCGGAGATCCGAGCCGAGAAAAAATATATTTTAATTTACATCCATCGATCCTATACTCCACGAGGAAGTGTACATGAAATCTAGATCGAAAGTAAACTAAAATAGAAAGGGTGGCTAAACAATGTCGTATCTAATTTACAAAAATTAAATACTAGTCTCGTCAACCCCAAGGATTCAACAAAATATATAATTACACACATACAATCACATACACACATATGACCATAATAGTTGGATCCTATGTCTGCAACCAAAGAGTTAACCTACGCATATCCTACTATTATCCGACACATATAATATATGAAAAGTGCATAAAAGTAATCGAATCCTAAACACACAAAATCGAAAATCGTGGCTCTGATACCACTTGTAGGGTTTTGCCCGGAACCGAAGGTCTTATTCCACATGAAGGTGGAGAACTTCGCTTCCCACTTCAACTCGGTCGCTTGTTCATGGCGATCCCTTGTACGTCCCCGGATAAAAAATTTATCCTTGACAAAAAGGATTACCCAAGCAATCATTTCATCGTCGTGCTATTCGATTAGAGTAGTCACTTGAACAAACTTGTTGTTCAAGTAACCAACCTCTATTCTACGAATGGCCGCGGAATAGATGATGTACGGATCGCCGGCTTTTGTGTTTATGTTCGGGGTCCAAGTTATATTAGCCACATACATAAAGTAAACAACCACATACAACATGCATATAATTGAAAAACAATTATAGACATAATACAAAAGAACACTAATCAAAATAAACGAGATTATACCTCTTGTTATACCTCTTGATCTTCTATTGTATGTCCTTCCTCCTTTTGGACGTCGTGTGAGCGATGATCTTCAAAAGTCGAAGCCTCCTAGATCACCAATCTTCCTTTCCTTGTTCACTCCGAACAAAAGAAGATCATAAAACAAAACTCTTCTTCCTATCTAGAATCGGCTACCAAGTCAATAGACTCGATGTTGCCGCCGACCAAGGGAGAGAACGTGAAGTATGGGAACCGGCCAAAGGAGAATCAATGAGGGTGATGGGCGCTGACCAACACTTGGAGAAGAGAAAGGAAACCAATCTTCACCTTGTAGCTGCCCAAAACCCTAACCCTAACTTTCCTAGACCACCGACCAAAGAAGAGGGGAAGAGGAATAGATTGAGCACCGGCCAAAGTAGAGGGAAGAAGAATAGGTGCCGGCAACACCTTAGGATGAAGAAGAAAGCAACTTCTCCTTATGTTGCCGCCCACTCTAACACCCAAACCCTAGCTGCCCAAACACAATCCTAACCTAATTAGGAGTCCTTGCCGCCCAAGGGAAGCAAACCCTAATCCCTTCCATCATCTTGCCGCCCACCCCATGCTCTCCTTTTATAGAGTTAGGGATAAGCCTTGTTTTAATCTCCACCATTGGTTCTAGGGATTTAATCTCAATCGTCGGATCTCGAGAATTAATCTCAACCGTCGGATCTAGAGATTCAATCTCTACCATTGGTTATAGAGTTTTGTTTTCATCCATTGGATCTAAGCTTCATGAGGTATTAATAGGCTACAATAGAGACCATGAGGAGGAGTTGGATCTTGACTACCCAATGGATCAAGCCCACATAAAGTCCGATCCATTAATGATTATCTATTCCACTAGAGGATTATCATTGATCTACCTCACCAACCCCCATAAGTTAATATGGGCTCCATATATTATTTGTACATTTTCTCTCTATGTTTAAGATCTCAAATGTTCGTCGATTAATTAATTTACTGACCATTAATTAATTAACATCTAACTCCATGAGTAGTACCACTCAACCTTTTCATCATGTCGGACCAAGTCCACCTGCAGAGTTTACATGATGAACCTTATGAGCTCCTCAAGGGGACATCATCATCCTAATATATAGGACACAGTTTCTTCCAATAATCAACGACACGCCATATAAATAATATCATTTCATAACTTACCGAGCCTATCGATTTAATCTATAAATCTCACCCATTGGTAAATCAAAGAAATGAATACTAAGTATATGTGCTCATTATTATATCGGGATTAAGAGCATGTACAATATAATATCTGAGGTCCGATTCGATTATGTAGTCAGCAATAAATCGAATCACCTTTAAGTCGGTCCTGCTTAATACACACAAAATGCACTAGTGTAATTCTATGGTCAAGACAAACCAATATCAAATCACACTACAACCATACCAATGGTTTGTCCAAAGTCATCTCGGTTGTGAGCCTATACGTATATTTTACAATGAGCCGATAACATGATCTCTCGTGTGGTACCACACACCATGTTATCTACAATGTAATGTATTAGAAAATATACACAACCATAAATATATAAATAATGATCATGTGATTTTTAGATTGTTGTACCGTGCTGGGGGGGGGGAATATTTTCTTTATACATTCCAACATATTTGAATAGGCTCCATGGCACTCAAATTGCACATGAACACACAACAGCGTACAAACACGTCTTAGATGTTTTAAAAAATAATTCGGCGTGCAAGGTTTTCATCAACGCAGGATCTTAAAAAAAAAAAAAGAATATATATAATCTTAAAAAAATCAGAATATATATAATTTTATTTTCCATTGTAAAAAGATTATTCTATCAATTTAACTTTATTATCTTACATACTGCATATGACTCTGTATGTTGATGTTATTATTTTCGGACTGGATTCATTTGGTAAATACATGGAAGTGAATCATAAAAATCTAAAATTTGATTCCTAACGAGAGTATTTCTTATCTATGTATTTTTAAATGTGAATTTCTGATTTATCTACTTTCTAAAAATATAAGATAATCATAGTAAATTATAGCGATATTATATTTGTATGCAGATGTTATTTATGTGATTCGATCATCTCAAATGCTCTCATCAATAAAAGTTAAATTATAGTGATCAAGCGATCTTCTAGATCAACGCATTAACTTTAGGCCTCAACGGACATTAAAGGAAAAAAGCTACCTGATTGTATGGATTGTGAATTGGAAAAAAAAAAAAGAGAGAGAGAAATCCTCCTTTTATTTGTACAAAAAGTTGGAATCGTCAACTTAGTGATTCCTACCAGTCCGTCTTTGGGTCATCGTAAGAGAGGTAAATTACGATGGATCTTTGGTCCTTTGAAACTAGTAATTAGTGTATAGAGAGATGGAACTTTGCTTTTGCAAGGGATTAATCCGTTGTCCATTTATATAACTTTCTGCATGCGTTAGCCATTAAGCTCTTTCCACGGGGGCAAGAAAAATCCTCCTCTTAGAAGTTCTCTTTGGTCGATCTCATAATAATAATAAAAGTAAATCATAGTTAAATCATAGTAAATTTTTAATTTTATCGACATTTAACATAGTGAAGAATTAGAATTTCATCAAAAGTAAAAATTAATTCGTATTTTATTGGATAATATTTATATTATATTAATCATTCGATTTTATCCGTACAGACTTATATATATATATATATATATAAAGACACAGACAGTGTTAAAATATTACAAAAATTTTACTTTAATTTATTTAGCAGATGAATCATAGGGAAAGGGTTTTAAAAAGTTTCTTTTCCTTTTTGGATAATTCAAGTATCCAAGTTTTACATTTTAATTTGATTCGGCTCTATAAATTTTTTTCATCGATTATTAATATAAATTTAGAAAGTATAAATGAGTATTGACAGATGATTCAGCATCGAACACTACGGATGCATCATTACAACAATAATAATAAAATTTTATCCCACTAGAGATGCATCATTAATATATAAAAAATCATTTTATTTTTTATTATCGTATCGTGCTCTATTAGAATTAAAAAAAAAAGAAGAAAAAAATGGAAAACGCACCACCCTAGCTGGCACCTTGGCATTAATTTGAGGCTCCACTGATTTCCCCAACAACCATGGAACTTTGGGTGGATGCAATTATAATGCAATAGGTGTTCCCTTAATTTTTAAGGGTAATTTATGAGAAAAAGGGCCTTGAAAATATGTTCTTTCCTCTCTTTTTTTTTTTTTTTTCATCTGAATCGATTCGATTAATTTTTGAGAGTGATTGATCCTGTCTCACGGATCTTCAGGATGCATTGTCAATAGCTGAGTCAAATAAGATCAGAGTCCAAGTGATTTCCACCGACCACCAAAGATAAATCAAAAAAGCGATCGTAATTCATCATCCCCGAAATCGATATCCGAATGGTCGATCATCATCGGACAAACTCCTGATCCTAAAGCTATCCAAATGGATTTTTTTTTTAAATTCATCGTCGAACAATATTATAGCAGAGGATCAAACTGCGTTCTCCTGTGGAATGTCTCTCAATTTTCACCACTGCACGTGCCCCGGAGCGAAAATATGTTCTTTCCTATTCCTTTCCAACATGTGAATAGACCCTACATGATTAAAAAAAAAATGTTTCTATTATAAATAGACTTCACAACATCTTCACTTGTATAAATACTTCTCTTCTGAATGCTAGTCATTTTATTTTATTTGGTCTGCAACATGACATCAGAATGAAATCTCTATAAAAATGAAACTAGAATTCCATATAATTTAAAACATTTTACAATACTCCAACGATACGAGATTCATAATTGTATGGCTTGACAATTATTAAAGCATACAATAATTTTATCTGCATACGCTTTATAAACCTCTTCTAACAAAGCAGTCTCCAGTGCAATCTTCAAACTATTGCACAAACACAAAGGGTGAAAGTTCTGGTCGAGACAACCGATTTGGATGTGATTTTACATCGATGACAATGTTCGAACTCATGCTTTCCTCAACTATTCAAGGTTGACCTGTGAACAACAGATCGCGATCGATACCGTATCACAAAGTGGTTACTGACGATTCGAGGTTTGTTGACGACCTAAAAGAGCTTCCCTTGTTGCTGAATTCCACTTCTCATCATCGCACAGAACTCTTCGTAGTTGATTCTTCCATCCTGCACGAAAGTAACCATCATTTGTGTGCAATATAATCTAAATCCCTATCCAAAGTAAAGGAGAATTTACATTGTCAGCGTCGACTTCCAATATAATTTCTTTAATGGTTGCAAGGTCACCCATTCCATGCTCTTGCATGGCTGATTCCAACTCATCTCTAGTGATAAACCTGTTATCAACAAGAGCCGACGACGGTGAGCTGTTACTCGGTCTTGATCGATGATTCAATGTTAATTGTTAATGGTTCGGATAAGGACTAGGATGGAACAAAAGACTCACCCACTGCTGTCTTTATCAAAATACTGAAAAGCTCTGTACAAATGTTCATCTCTTTCTAGTTTGTGTCTGTGCATTGTGGCCGTTATGAACTCGATGTAATCAATAGAACCATTTCCGTCCACATCGGCCTGAATGAGATTCACAAATGTATTGGGAAAAAAAAAAGTAAATGGTAACTTGAAATATGCATTTGAATTTAGTAATGTCTTACAGCATCCATGAGCTGCTTAACTTCTGCTTCAGATAGCTTAGAACCAAGCCGAGCTAACCCACTTTTCAGTTCTTCATATGTTATAGTGCCACTGTTATCAGTGTCCATATTAGTAAACATTTGTTTCAGCCCTTTGATCTCTTCTTCAGAAAGATTTTCAGCTATGACCTAAAATTGTTTAAGCTTGCATCAGTATTCAAGATTGAAACTTTAATTTGACAAGCATTTTTTTAATGACCACCTTTAATGCCAACTTCTTGAGCTTGTTCATTGCTCTGAATTGTTTCATCCTTGTGAGAACTGCACTATCAATAGGTTTATCTGATGCCTCTCCATCTCTGAGCCATGGATGTTCTGAAAAATCAATAACAACATTTACGAATACTGATAAATAATGGCTGTGAATCAGTGAATTATAAACAATAGACAAACCAAGGATTTCTGCTGCAGTTATTCTTTTCTTAGGGTCCTGTGTCAACATTCTCCTTACAAGATCTTTAGCTTTGTATGATATTGATGGCCAAGGGTCACTTTCAAAGTCAATATGCCCTCGTAGGATGGTAGCAAATATTGCCTTGTCAGTTTCTGCAATTCACCAAAAAGGCAATAAACAAACTAAACAGAGATCGAATGAAAATGCTTGGAAATTGTCAGGCATCCTCACATTATGCACTTACCAGCCCAAAATGGCGGTACGCCACTCAGAAGAATATATAATATAACTCCAGCGCTCCAAATATCTGCCTCTTTGCCATAGCTACGCTTTAGAACTTCAGGAGCAACGTAGTATGCACTTCCCACAATGTCCCTCAATGTTTTCCCTGGAGAAAATCCAAGATTATGTCAGAAATATAAATCAACAACAATTTCACAGTATAACCATCAGACTATTCGACTAAAGCTGATTCAAACCCAGAAATATGCTAAATATCACAACTGTATGAACCCAACATGAAAGTAAATGAAAATCAATTAGTGTGGTTTAAACTGACGGCCTTCTGACAAGAAGTTAGATATGAGATAGCAAAATAGTAGGTTGGTGGCATCTGCACCACTAATGGACCTTCCATGGTTTAAAATTTCGACCCGTGCTGGGTGATACAGGCAGAATTTATCGTTCTGCCCAACGCTCGGCACCAGTACAACTAGTCATGAGGTCTAGCACGACCTCTGCGGCTTCGCACGGGGCCAGGTGACTTGGGGGCCGTAGTGTCGCGCGGTCTCCGCGATGCTTGTGACAACGTCGCACGACCTCCATGATGCCCGCGGCAGCGTCGCACAACCTCCGCGATGCCATTGTAACCTCCATGTTGGTCGCGTGACGCAACCGCGAGGGCCGCAACAGCGTTGCATGAGCGCGGTGAGGAGTTGCTGTCGCAAGCTATGGGCATGAGTTGCAGTGATTTTAATAATCAACTTCCCAAATTATAGTTCAAACTATATGAAAAATAAATAAAATAATTAAAATTTAATAAATTATTTTATTATTTTATATATTATAAATAATAATTTTATTATTATTAAAATTTAATTTATTTTTTAATCCTATTTAAATTAATTTTACTATTATAATTAATTTTTTGATATTTTTTTTTCCATGATTATTTTGTCTATTTTTAATATTTAAATTAAAATTTTCATTTTTATATTTAAAAATCATCGAAATTTATCGATACAGTACGACCGAAACCATATCATTCTGATCACGGATCAAAACTTCGATACGGGTCGAAATTTTAAACCTTGGGACCTTCAATATAGCACACTTTTTTTTGTTCATCACATTTTCTCCACCAATGTGCAATATGACGTAGCACAATTCTAGGTTCATGACATTCGTTCCACTGAAAGGACCAATCAAGTCTTCCCCTATGGCCTAATAATGTGCATATTTCTTTTGAAAGATAGAAAAGCTAAAGTCCAACACTGTCTTGCTCTATCCGCTATGAAGCTATCTTTCCTACAGGGAAAACCAACTAAAGAGTTTTTGTCCTACTGCCATGCGGTCCTTGACTTGACTAAACCAAAAATCTATAGAACCCTATTAGATATTTATACATATTTTAGAAGTTTTTCTTCATCTATTTTCTCAGCAAAGATACACAATTTGTCACTATCATGAATATGTTTGGTCTATCTTTTGATAACCCACTTGTGTCTCTCATTGATCCACATCCCAACAATAAAAACTTTGCACTTGTTGCCTACTAAGAAAGTAATATCTATGAAAATTTGAAACCTTTTTCCAGCATTTAGGTCTGAAACCATGAATTAGTCTTCTCTTTGTTCACAGCCTGCACTACATTACATCCCAATAGTCTGGACAAATACTAAAAACACCATCAACAAATGAGAAGTCAAATAAGTATTTGTACTTCGCACTATCATTCCAAATCTGACTGACCATATCTAAGTGGCATCTACAGATCAATTCCAAAGATGATTAAGTACTTTATTGATAATGTTGATTATGACAACTCTTTGGGATTGATTGAGTACTTTGTAAAGTTCATCGATGTTAAGTCTTTGACACTACAAATTCCTAAAGGGAACAAAGTAAATGTGGCTGGCAAAAGAAGACTCAGAAAGAAAATTTGCAGCTGCAGAAGATGTGTAATGAAGAGACTATGGGTTCGATGTACCCTTACCTTCAACGAATAACCCAATATTCAATGCAGGCTGAAGTAAAGGTTATGGCTAGTGACTGCAGTTAATGAGAATACTAATTCACTCTTCTTATCAATGATTACTAGGGACTTCTTCATCATGTATTGCTCTAGGTTTGGATACACTGACAAATACGTTTATGCATACCTCTTCAGGAACATATATTTATCTATTTCGAACTCTATTGTTGTAAGATGATATGCATTAGCTAAAAGTCCCAAGTGCTATATCATACGCACGCTGGGAATGTAAATAACAATAGCCATATACATATGGAATGACAACAATGGAATCCCATCGTTGGTTTTTATTTGTAATATTTCTATTTCTCGCAATTGAAGACCAATTATATTTCATTGAACAAATTTGAAATAAATGGTGCATTGCAACGATAAATTAATCGGTGTTTATCTTCTCCTGGATTCAGAAACATTTGCCTCTATTCAACCATGGTATTTTAGCCTGATTAGAAAACTCATGACAGAGAAATCATTGAACACTTATGTTGTCCATAAAAGGAAATTCCTAGCTCTTAAACTATTAAGAGTCTTAGAAAGCAGAAACTGGATTAATAATTCTGTTTCTAGTCATCCCATCAGCACTTTTAAGCATCATATAGTTTCAATCAAGGGAAAAAATCAAAAGGGTGCCTCTTATTATTGTTTTTGTCAAAAGAGCGCCTCTTTTTTAAATAAGTCAAAACTGCGCTCAAGCATATTTCTCATCTTGAAAATGCTGTTATTTTAGTATTGTTGTAGTAACTACGACGTAATTGTTACAACGTGTTAAAGTTAACTGACTCAACTTAATCAAAATTACTACACATAAAGCATGATTATATAAAAAAAAACTCTTTATAAACTTGGTTAAAATTGTTTAAACTTGATCAAAATCACTTCGACTTGGTCAAGAACAATTCAAAACTGTCGTAGCAGCCAAGGTTCAAAAATTTGAACCAAGCCAGAGTTTCAAACTTTGACTAAAATGATATTGGTTCAGTACTTGATGTTTCTATGTATGGTGTTAGTAAAAAATTAGATAGGGAAGAAGAAAGGAAATGAACAAGTAAAATAAGAAGATAACACATCATATTCTTATCCCATACAAAAGATAAAAATTATATATATATTTCAATTCATCTCGACATGTTTTGTAGTATGTCAAGGGGTTTCGAGTGTTAATATGACATGATATTACTCAACATAATTGACACAACAATCCAGGATAGATCACCTATGTTGAATAGTTTCAAGTAGTTTTGAGTTTTGGTAATTTCAAAGCATGGTAGCAACTATAACATAGCTGCTATAACAATGTGGCAACTATGACATAGCTGCAACAATATTTTAAAAATAATTTTGATCATATTTAAACAATTTTGACTAAATTGGTAAAGAGTATTTTGATATAACAATGTTTCATGTATAGAAATTTTGGTCAAATTGGAGCAATTTTGCTCTATGTTGTAGTAGTTAATTACTTTAACACATTGTAGCGGCTACACTGTAGCTACATGTAGTTACTACAACAACATTGGAACAAGTATATTCTCAGGATGCAAACTATGCTAAGGCATTGTTTTGACTTTTTTTAAAAAAAAGGGGCGTCCTTTTAATTCAAAAATACAAAGACAACTACAGCCCACATTTGATATAATTATTGTACTAAACTTACGACGAACCATTTTGTCTAAAATAAATTAAGATGACATCAATTTCTATTTTATTTTTCAGTTTATATCCATTATTCATTTCTTTACATAGTTCTTGTCAAGGATCTTAACTGTAGCCATTAGAATAGTTTCTTCCCTAGATGCATACAACAACAACAACCAAATCTTATCTCATTAGGTGGGGTCGGTTATATGGATCCTTCTATGTCATTGAATTCTATCCCATACTATATCATCATCTACACTTAAATAAATTTTATCTTGTTTTATTATTGCTAACCAAGTCTTTTTGATTTTTCTCTTTCTCGTTTGATATGTATATTTGTCATTATTTCACATCGCCTAACTAGAACATTTATTGGTCGTCTAAGTATATGTCCATATTCGGAGCTTTTTTTCAATAGATGCAATTTCAACTTTCTCTCTAATGCTCTCATTTCTTATTTTGCCCATTCTCGTATGTCCTCACATCCACCTTAATATTTTCATCTCGGTAGCTCTCATATTTTGCTCATGTGTTCGATTCGTAACAAAATATTCAACGTCATACAACATAGTAGATCTAACCACCATTTTGTTGGTGCAACAATGCCCCAAGCATTTATATGTTTTGATGTTTGGATAATCATCTAAGTTAGGCAACAAATTGTGATCTAATGGTGAACATGATTAAGTGACAGGTAAAGGCAAAGTCCAAGTAAGATCTTGGCAAGAGAAGTCCAAAGGCAAGTCTTGGCAGCGTAAGTCCAAGCATGTAGACTTGGCGGCGTAAAGTCCAAGCACGCCCTGGCAAAGGAAACCCAAGACATGACAAAACCAAAGGAAGCTCTTGGAAGCAAAGCGCAAAGGATGAACAAGACGCGGACTCGGAGGAGGATCACGGGTATGAGGCTTAAGGAAGAGCTGGAAGGTTGAGTCTAGGTCTAAGGGGTAAAATCAAGTATGAATTACTCATACTTGATGAGTATCGATCGATCGATCGATGTATCGATCGGCTGATCGAGTGCTCGGAGTCGAGGATGAAACCACGACTATCGATTGCCAGCGATAAGCGGTCGATCGATAATGCTATCGATCCGATCGATCGAGGCAAACAAGCACAGAATGGAGTCCCACTCGACTGCGGCCTGTGATCACTCGACTGATCACTCCATCAGTCGACTGATGGAGGGATCAGTCGACTGATGAGAATGTCGTTGGACGAAACGACTCTAAATCCCGCGAATCCGGCTGTTCAGAGGCCGTTAATCGCGTGCAATCGGCCCGATGTTGTCGTGATCGATCGTCTCAACGGGAAAATCAGCCTTCTCTCTATAAAAAGAGGGCTGGTGGAAGCTTTTGGGGTTAATGCTCATTCTCTAATTCTCCCTCAAAGCCTCCATGAGTTTTCAAGCTTTCTAAGTGATCTTAAATCCCCTCCTCTTCTCTCTAAGCTTAAGTTTCATTCTTTGTAAATAAAAGGAGGTTTGTTGTAAAGGAAAGCATCTTAGTGGAATTGTTTGGGTTGATCCACCTTAAGGATCGCCGTGGAGTAGGAGGGTTATCTCCGAACCACGTAAAGGCTTTGTTAGCATTGTTATTTTGTTTTTACTTATATTATTTCTATTTGCTTCCGCTAATCATTCTTGTAGAAACGAAAAACGCTATTCACCCCCCCTCTAGCTTCCAAACGATCCCTAACAAGTGGTATCAGAGCCCGGATCGCATCGGAAGATCTAGCAATCAACCGGAGCAAAGATGGCTTTTCAAGAGGGGTATAGCATGGCGAGACCTCCGTTCTTCGACGGCAACGACTTCGGATATTGGAAAGGTAGAATGGAGTATTACTTAATGAATGATATTGAGAATTGGTTTAGCGTTGTAGATGGTTTCGAGAAGCCGGTCGACGAATTCGGAGCACCACTACCAACAAAAGATTGGACAAGAGAGATGG
Source organism: Wurfbainia villosa (assembly GCA_025175895.1). Classification (NCBI taxonomy): domain Eukaryota; kingdom Viridiplantae; phylum Streptophyta; class Magnoliopsida; order Zingiberales; family Zingiberaceae; genus Wurfbainia; species Wurfbainia villosa. Next base: position 109,075,565 of record CM045997.1, read on the forward strand.
CCAAGCTAATGCAAAAGCAACGACCACACTTCAATGTGGTCTATCCAAGGAGCAACTTTCTAAAGTTGGGCCTTTCAACTCCGCAAAAGAGCTTTGGGAGAAGCTCATCGAATTGAATGAAGGTTCAAAGGAGACTAGAAGAGCCAAAAGAGACCTATTGATAGGTCAACTCCAAAGCTTCACCATGAAGACCAACGAAACCGTGAACCAAATGCACGGTCGTTTCAAGGAAGTAGTCAACGGACTACATGTTATAGGTGAGAAGGTCGACAACCGAGACCTTGTAAGGTATGTGTTACAAGCCTTCCCTAGAACAACCTTATGAGCTTCAATGGTAGATGCCTATAAGGTCTCTAGGGATCTTTCATTGGTTAAGTTAGATGAGCTATTTTGTGAATTCCAATTACATGAACAAGCTAACACTTCATCCAAAGAGAAGGGTATAACTCTTTTTGTAGGGAAGAAGGACAAAAAGAAGAAGGAGAAGAAAGAAGTGTCCTCTTCATCCGAATCCGAGGAAGACTCATCAAGTAGTGAAGATGAGTTATCGGCAAGTGGGGTGGCACATTACGTCAAGAAATTTGGTGGGAAGTCAAGGAGACTCACCAAGAAAGATGTGAAGAGGATGTTCCAATCCTTAAGAGGTAAGTCTTCAAATAGTTAAAATTCTACCTCTAACGTGACTTGTTTTGGTTGCAACAAGAAAGGGCATATAAAGCCAAATTGCCCGGAACTAAAGAAGGAGGAGGAGAAGGAAAAGAAAAAGAAGGAGAAGAAGAAGAAGAAGACAATGGTGACACAAACATGGGACACTCTAAGCATGGAGGAGTCCTCCGACGATAAAGAAGTATGCCATGCCACCCGGAATCTAGCCCTCATGGCATTGGAGGAAGAAACCGGGAGCTCAAGCGAGGAGTCCTCTTCTTCTTCAAGCGATGAATCATCATCAAGTGATGATGATGAGGTAAACAACTCACCTAAAGTAGATTTACTTTACAAGACTATTGCATGTTTACAAAATGCTTTGAATAGATCGAAAACTAGGATTAAGGATCTAAAAATAGAGATCAAATCACTTAAGAGTGTAGATTCATCATGTGGTAAACTATCTAGTGATAACGATGAATATACCCTTAGGGATGAAAATGATGAATTAAGAAAAGAAATAAGTAAATTAAAAGCATGCTTAGAAAAATTTACCAATGGTTCAAAATACCTAGACATGATTATTAAGGATCAAAGGGCTATTTACAACAAGGCCAGATTAGGATATAGGCCTAAGGAAAAGGAGGTAGCATTTACATCCCTTGTTAGTAGAAAATCCATAATTAAAAGCAAGGGTAGAAAAGCTTGGGTACCTAAGAAATTTATAATTGATGCTAGTGGTCCTAAGATTTGGGTACCTAAGGATTGTATTTTTTATGTGATATAGGTAGAAGAACCAAGCTTGTGGATAGTTGATAGTGGATGCTCAAAGCATATGATCGATAATGAGAGGAAGTTCTCTACTATCAACCACACTAGCAAGGGAAAGGTGTCATTTGGTAATAGAGGCAAACTTAAGATTCTAGGAAAGGGCACAATTGAGGTATCCCCCAACCTTGCCATTCATAAAGTGCTATTAGTTAAAAATATGAAATTTAATTTACTTAGTATAAGTCAACTATGTGATGCAAACTTTGATGTTAGATTTGATTCCTCAAAATGTTTTATAAGACACAAAACTCTAAATGATTGCATGTTAGTAGGTTTTAGGAAATCAAATATATATTATGTTGATTTATCCTATGCTACTAATGCTTCCACTAAGTGTCTTATTGCAAAAGAGGAAGAAAATTGGCTTTGACATAGGAGGCTAGGACACATTAACATGAAGAACATAGCCAAAATAGGAAAAATGAAGTTAGTCAAAGGGTTGCCTAAAGTCAAATTTCTCAAGGACAAAATGTGTGATGCATGCCAAGAAGGGAAACAATCAAAAGCATCACACAAAGGTAAAAATTTACTTAGTACCGCTCTACCGTTAGAATTATTACATATGGATTTATTTGATTGCCATAGTACCCCCTCTATGATTGGTAGTAAATATTGCTTGGTAATAGTAGATGATTTCTCTAGGTTTACTTGGGTATTTTTCTTGAAAAATAAAGATGAAACCTTAGGAATAATCATAGGATTTAGCAAAAAAGTAGAAAATGAAAGAAAACTCAAAATCAACCGGATCCGTAGTGATCATGGTGGAGAATTTGAGAATTCTAATTTCTCAACTTTTGCTTAGAACAAGTACAAGCATGAGTTTTCTTGTCCTAGAACACCCCAACAAAATGGGGTTGTGGAAAGGAAAAATCGTGCCTACAAGAAGCCAGGCTAGACGATGTTTAATGCATACTCTTTACCTAGCTACTTGTGGAAGCGATTAATACCGCTATATCCAAAATAGGGTATTAATTCATAGGTTTTTAGGAAAAACTCCATTTGAATTGTGGAATGGTACGATTCCAACAATTCATTATTTTAAGGTCTTTGGATGTAAAGTTTATATTTTAAATACCAAAGACAACCTAAGTAAGTTTGAGTCCAAAGCGGATGAGGGAATCCTAGTTGGATACTCATCCACTAGTGTAGGATATAGAGTTTACAATAAAAGGACTCAAAAGATTGAAGAATCTTCAAATGTTCAATTTGATGAAACTTCCAATACATACCCTAGAAATCCTATTGATGATGATATTAATAATGAAAATCAAGAAATTACCCAACAATTTCAAGATTTAACCTTGGGGGTAATGATCGAGGGGAGGATTGAATCGAGGGGAGTAAGGGATGACTCCGATAATGAGCATAGGATTGAGGTTGATCATGATCAAAATCAACTTAATACACCTCCTAGAACCATAAGAGCTCATCAAAGTCACCCCTTAGATCAAATTGTGAATGAATTATCTCAAGGAGTTAGGACTAGGTCATTTCATAGGGATTCCACTAGTCATGTAGCTCTAATTTCTCAAATTGAGCCCAAAATAATTAAAGATGCATTACTTAATCCGGATTAGATCTTAGTAATGCAAGATGAATTGGCTCAATTTGAAAGGAGCCAAGTATGGGAGTTAGTTCCTAGACCAAATGAAAACACCATTATTACTACAAGATGGGTTTTTAGGAACAAACTAGATGACCAAGGAAATATCACTAGAAATAAAGCAAGATTAGTTGCAAGGGGTTTTAATCAAGTTGAAGGACTTGACTATGATGAAACATATGCCCCGGTTGCTAGGTTAGAGTCCATTAGAATACTTTTAGGGTATGCCTCCTATATGGGTTTTAAACTCCATCAAATGGATATTAAATCGACATTCCTAAATGGGTTTATTAAGGAAGAGGTATATGTAGAACAACCTCCCGGGTTTGAAAATATGGACTACCCAAACCATGTATACAAGCTTAGGAAAGCTTTATATGGGTTGAAACAAGCTCTCCGGGCTTGGTACGAAAGATTATCATCTTTCTTAATTTCTAAGAATTTTAAAAGGGATAGTATAGATCAAACTCTCTTTATAAAGTCAACATCTAAGGACATCATTGTAGCCCAAGTATATGTTGATGACATTATCTTTGGGTCAACAAATGATGAACTCCTTCAAGACTTTATTAAAAACATGGAAAAAGAGTTTGAAATGAGTCTAGTTGGGGAATTAAATTTCTTCCTAGGTTTGCAAATTAAACAAACAAGTGAAGGAATTTACATTTATCAAACCAAATATGCTAAGGAAATTTGGTTTGGAAAATGCTAAGGTAGTTTCAACCCCAATGGCAACCAATACTAAAATAGATAGTGATAATGAAGGAAAACAAATAGATCTTACACTTTATAGGAGCATGATTGGTAGCCTTGTGTACTTAGCTAGTAGACCGAGCGTATTATTTGCGGTTGGTATGTGTCTAGGTATCAATCGTATCTTAAAGAATCTCATTTAGTTAGTTAAGAGAATCTTAAGATATGTTAAAGGCACACTAAATGTAGGATTATGATACCCTAGGACTAGGTCGTTTGATTTGATCACCGATTCCGATTAGGGTTCTGAATTGGATCGGAAGAGTACTAGTGGTGGATGCGATTCCTTGGGTCCTCCTAGTTAGTTGGAGTAGTAGGAAGCAACCTTGTGTTGCCTATCTACCACCGAGGTCAATATGTGGCTATGGTGGTTGTGTAGCTCAACTACTATGGATGAAACATACCCTAGAGGATTATGAGCTATCTTACTCCAACATGAAAGTATTTTGTGATAATGCGAGCACCATTAACTTGACCAAAAATCCGTGCATCACTCTAGACTACACATTGAAGTGAAACATCACTTCATTAGAGATCATGGCTAAGGGGGACATTGAGCTTAATTATATCAATCCAAGTCCAACCTAATGACATATTTACCAAGGCCTCCCGAGATAGAATTTTCATCACTTAGAGAGAACTTGTGCTTGGTTCGAGTAAAGGTATAGGTTTGCATGATCCTAGAAATACTAGGATTTATACCTTTAAGCATCTCACAAAATACTTAAGAAACCATGATTTTGTATTGAGCCACTTAGACAATATGTGAGATGTTAGAAGATACACTTGGTTCATCATGCTTGTTATGATGCATTACTATGGACCAAAGTGTCATCTAGAGACATTAATCCTTCATCGACTAATCATTGGGAAGGCTTATACACAATTGATGTGCATATAGCTCCAAGAACATGATTGAAATATCAAATAAAACATATTTTAAACTATGTTTAGCATATTTTGAAAAAAATACAAGTGAAACACAAAAGTGATACAAAGTTCAAAAACATTAGAACTTTTGTTAGCTTCCAAGTTTGTATCAATCTCAACTGAAAACATATATTTTTCAAAATATTTTTCTTTGATAAAGTATGATTTCAGAAATGTGTACGCAAAATTTCGTGATTTTTCGAGGTCTCGAATTTTTAACGATTTGAATTTAATAAAAGGTCAAATTGATTTCAGTTTATCACCGATCGTTCGTAAACCACGATCGATACACTATGTTTCGATAAACAGCTCCATTCTCTGATATTTAGTGTATCTTCGATCTCCTAAAACTTTAGCATGATAATACCGAGTGTAAACCAACTCTTTGAATCGCTTTAATGCAGTTTTAGGGGAGTTTTCATTAACTATATCTTTTTCAAATTTATATCATGGTGCAAAGTTAGGACATTTTACTCATCAACTATATCTTGGATTAAGGGGAGCTAACTTTCAATTCTATACCTTAGTTCAAGATAACAATGCTTTCAATTGCCTATGAGATATATGATTTCTTCTTTGATGTATGTCAAAGGGGAGAAGAAATATTTAAGTTAGAATTGATATATGATTATGTGATATGATTATGTGTATTTTAAAGACCTAACTTAAATGATTGCCAAACATCAAAAAGGGGGAGATTGTTGGTGCAACAATGCCCCTCAAGCATTTATATGTTTTGATGTTCGATAATCATCTAAGTTAGGCAACAAATTGTGATCTAATGGTGAACATGATTAAGTGACGTGTAAAGGCAAAGTCCAAGTAAGATCTTGGCAAAAGAAGTCCAAAGGCAAGTCTTGGCAGTAAGTCCAAACATGTAGACTTGGCGCAGAAAGTCCAAGCACGCTGCAAAGGAAACCCAAGACATGACAAAACCAAAGGAAGCTCTTGGAAGCAAAGCGCAAAGGATGAACAAGTCGCGACTCGTGAGGGATCCCGAGGCGCAAGGCTTAAGGAAGCGAGTCGAAAATCAAGTATGAATTACCCCGATCATCGACCGAACGATCGAAACGGCAGTCGATCGATAATCGCTATCGATCGATCGCATCGCTGGCCGATCGATCAAGGCAAAACAGTACGTAACGGAGTCCCACTCGATGCGCCCGTGATCACTCGATCGATCACTCCATCACCGACCGATGGAGGATCGGCCGATCGATGAGAATGTCGCTGACGAAACGACTCTAAATCCCGCGAATCCGATGCTCGAGGTCGCGATCATGCACGGCAATGATCAGGCATCACCGATCGATCGTGCTCCAACGGGAAAATCAGCCTTCTCTCTATAAAAAGAGGGTTGGTGGAGGCTTTTGGGGTTAATGCTCATTCTCTAATTCTTCCTCAAAGCCTCCACGAGTTTTCAAGCTTTCTAAGTGATCTTAAATCCTCCTCTCTCTAAGCTTAAGTTTCATTCTTTGTAAAGAAGAGGAGGTTGTAAAGGAAAGCATCTTAGTGGAATTGTTTGGGTTGATCCACCTTAAGGATCGCCGTGGAGTAGGAGGGTTATCTCCGAACCACGTAAACGCTTTGTTAGCATTGTTATTTTGTTTTTACTTATATTATTTCTATTTGCTTCCGCTAATCATTCTTGTAGAAACGAAAAACGCTATTCACCCTCCCTCTAGCTTCCAAACGATCCCTAACACATTTTATAGAACTTCTCTTTCAGCTGTAGAACTTCCCTTTCTTCCCTAGAAGCATGATGATAAAAAATTCAACCGACTAATTACAAGAATGCTAAGATAGCAAGCTGATTAGTGGAGATGTTTTTTGAGCATCCATACCATGAACGCAATGGTAGTTGTGAACAATAGAATTCCAATATCACCATGGAATAGTGCTATACAGCTCAACTTTTAATCTACTAGATAATCTGTTTAACATAAATTTTGAACTTCAAGTGTGTATAAGCTAAAACGACAAGAAGCTGAACATATGATTGAACTACGAGATGTGGGCTAAACAAGGAAGTTGATATCGATGATGAAAAACGGAAAACATAAAGCGAGAATTAATAAACCATCCCATTGGCATTACTTGCAATTTATCCATTTATGCAAGAATAAAGAATGGTGAAGCCTACCTTCCTCAATGAAAACTGAGAGGCCAAAATCAGTAGCCTTTAGCATCGCATTTTCATCCTTTGTAGCCATCAGAAAGTTCTCAGGCTTAAGATCCCTATGCATCACCCCCATGAAATGGCAAATACTCACCACATTGACAATTGCCCTACAGATAGTTGCAGCAGCCCGCTCAGAGTACTGCCCTTTAGCTATGATCCTGTCAAATAGCTCCCCTCCTGAGCACAGATCCATGACAAGGTTCACTGAACCTCTATCCTCATATGCCCCCTTGAACTCCACTATATTTGTCTGCCCCGTAAGGTGCTGCATAATCTCTATCTCCCTCTTGACGTCCTCCCGGTCACCCTTATTGGATAGCTTCCTCTTGGATATGGACTTGCAGGCATATCGGAGGCCAGTGGCTTTCTCAGTGCAGAGGTATGTCACACCGAATTGGCCACGCCCAAGCTCCTTCCCCAGAGTGTAGAAGGACCTGACATCCTCAAAGGGCTTTCCAAGAATGGTGTCGTGGACAATCGAAGGGGGCTTCGAGGTGGGCAGGGGAGTGTGTTGGGTCACCACCAGTTGGGGGGGATGCGATTGCTGTTGCGGCTGATGGGGGTGGCTGCTATATTGGGCCCGTGGAGGTTCGCCGGAAAAAGGCATGGGATTCTGCTTTGGTTCTTGTTGCTGCTGAGGTTGATAGGACGGCGGTGTCGGCTTTCGGTGCGAGTGACCATTGGTTCTTACACCACCAACACCATGCGGCGATGAGTCAGTTTTCTTGCTGAAACACTTGCCCATCTCTCTCGAGATCTCAACGGCAGTTTATCTGTCAAAGAAAAAAAAAACACCAGAGCTAATACATATTCTTTCTGTAATTCAGAAAATACTCGTCACGGAATTCAGACAACTGGAAGTATATCTGTGAGTTCGAGAAAGAAACAACAGTCAAATCTAGGTTTCAGATTCTGAAACCAATCAATTGGCAATCAAGAACCCTAGAGGAATGTAAAGACTCCCGCTTTCAAAAGTTACTTATGCACACTCGAGGAATTCACCATCCTGTGACCAAATCTAGCGGAAAGCTACTTAGCTACTGCATAAGATGCGCAAAAGGTTTACAATTAGGGTTAGCTCCAAGGCCTTCCGAGTCGACCAAATAAACAGCAAGATTCAGGAGCAGAACAAGATGGATCAGAAGAAGAAGAAGAAGAAAAAAACAACAAAAAAAGAAAAAAAAAGCAAATCACCTGTTGTCAAAAATCAAAATCCCCTTTTGACCTTGACAGCGAGATCAGATGGCAAAACCACCCTGCGAGACGATCATATTTGACTTATGAATGAAGTTCGAAGCGACACATCCGAGAGAGAGGGCACAAACCGGCTAGACGAACTGCGGCCAAATGAGTCCGATGGTGATTTGGGGAGGCTTCTCCGAGGCACAAACAGAGGAGGAAGAAGGAAATCAAATCATTGATGGGAGAGAAAGGGAACTGGTTGGCCGATGAATCGTGCCAGCGACTTGTTTTGTTTTGTTTTTAGTTTAGTTCTGAAGAAGGAAGTTGGAAGTTAGAAGCCGACCCTTTCTTTTTGTGGTAAATGGAGAATCCATGGTTATGGTTAAAAAGGGTAAGAAGGTACAGTGTTCTGTTAAATTACATACAAGGCTCGGAACAAAATTGCGACGGTTAATCACAGACTTTCCATTGAACTATAAAAGGTCAATTCCCTCTTGATTATGCGTGCTGTACGGATGAGAATATATTATGCGTTCGTATAGATTTCCAACATGCTCGAGTCGTGTGTCATTTTGATTTATCCACATTGACTGTTAGAAAATTTCCATTGGACCGAAGCAATCGACCATCAAAATTAGTAGGGAAAAGAAATCATATCTGATATCTAATATAAATAAAAATAAAAACACCCTCTTATATTATTTATTATTTATTATTTTTATTTTGATGAGCATCCGAGTGTTTGAATTTTTGATTTGATTAATTTTTGGGGATGATCAATCCGATCCTACGATTTTACAAAAATGCCTCTTCGACAGTTAAGTTGAAACCACTACGGATCTCTACCAATCACTTGTATACATCAGAGAAGCACTTATAATTGGTTGGCCTACCCATACTTGCAACAGATCATCTGAAAGATTATCTAATGTCGAAGTTTTACTCCATCTATCGAGTAAACTTCTGTACAGAAGATCACTCTCATGGATTTTTTCAAAATTCATCGTCGAACGTTATCTCAGCAGATGATGATCGAACTACGTTTTCATATGGAATATTTTTCCATTTTTGCCACTACACTATACTCTTGGAGAAAAAAATAATAATAATAAAATAAAAGATCGATCCCCATCTATGATGTATTTATGGACTTATCTTCAAATAAAGATTGATTTTTTAGGACGCTCTAGTTTAACGAGACTGTTTACGTTCGCATTTATTCTATTTATTTTCTATTTGATTAGGAGTGCATGAGGAGGTAATTAATTTGACGATTTTATATTTTTAAAAAAATTATCCATATTAATTTTTTTTTAAAAAAAACGTCCCTCTTTTAAATTTTGTGAAAAGGGCATCTCGGCCTTTATTGCATATCCAAAATATTTATTTATTTATTATCCGTCAATCCAATATAAACGGATGATTTAAAATTGTAAGGGTAAAATAGTTCTAATTTCGAATTGTTTTGTATATAACAATAAAAGATTATATAATACAGACGCATGACAGTTTAATTCATTTTTATTTTATGATGTGATTTTATCTTCGTCAAGATCAATTAATGCCTTAACAAAGATTTTAATATCTCTATAATCCTTGACACGAATGTACTTTATTTTGGAATCGAAACGAAGCTTAATAGAGAGCCTAAAGATTATCACGGTCAATCTGTGAGCATCTCTATAGACATAAATTATTGTGGAATTCGATAAGGACTGAATTATATATCCAATAGGGACTACAATCTATTCATGGTCCCCACCATGATTGTATTCTCCATCACGACAATGATCTCCGACACGATCAAATCGTGATTCATATCACGATCGTAATGTGTCATCAATGTTAATTAGGATTTCATTAATATTTTATTATTATTATTTATTTTGAATTTTTATTTATTTTTGTTCCCTTTTTTATTTAATTAATAAATGTTTATTATTATTTTTATTTGTTCGATTTTTTTTCTTTTCTATCTTATTTAAATATGGATTAAAGCTGTCGTAAAAATATTCTATTTTGAATTAATAAAATTATTTTTTCCAATTAAACTACCTATAAAATTGGCACAAAATGAAAAAGGCCCTCTTTTTATCCATATTTAAAAAAAAAAGGTTTTCCTACACCCAGAGCTATAGTGGACGATAGGACATCAACGATGTAAAATTAAGTATCAAAGATTGATCTAAGTTTTGATATATTTGTACAATTTTTTTTTCAAATGGAATGACAATATGTGAATGTTAGACCGTTGAATTATTTGCTATAAGTGTTTTTTGATTTACCTAGATAATCGATGACGATTTTCCATAGGATCGAATCATCTACCTCTAAGATTAATCGGGATCAAAGATTTAGATAACTAGAGCCAATTTTTTTAAAAAATAAAAAATAAATAAATAAAATAAAAAAAATAAAAGCGTTCCTCTTAAATTTTGTGAAAATGGCATCTAGTTCTTTATCGCATATCCAAAATATTTATTTATTTATTATCCGTCAATTTAACACTAGAATATAAACGGTTGATTTAAAAATTCAAAGAATAAAATAGTTCTAATTTGAAATGTTTGGTATAAAACAGTAAAGAGAATTTTTATCTCAGAGGATCAAGAATTATTCTAATGAATAAAAATCAATCTTCGATGATTATAAAATTTTTAGTAATGTCTATTCTTTTGCGATACAAATTTTTAATTGAGAAAAATAATTTTTCATGATTTATTATTTTTATAATGATTATGAGATAAATCGATGGGACCATAAATATGGTGATGTAAAGAGAATATTTTTGAATTTATTTAATGGATGAATTAAAAAGTGAATTGCATATCTTCAAAATTAATTAGATAGGTAAAAATTGATATATCTGAATTATTAAAAAAATGAAGAGCAAAGTAATATTTTACCTATCAAATTAGGAATAGAGTATTATTTTGATAACATTATGAATAAAAAATAATGCTCTTTTAATTTGCATAAAATAATTTTAAAGCGATGCGATGGCCCGAAAATATATTTTTGTATATCAAATTATGAGCAAAACGTTTTTTTAGAATTTTTAAAAAAGGTGTGCTCTTTTAACAATGGAAAAAAATAACGTTCTTTTTATTTATTATTTTTTTAATTGAAAACTTTCATTTTGCTACTCTATAGTTTACTAAATACTAAACCGTGTTGTTGAAAATGTCCCTTATGGAGTTTTTGAATCGTCATTTCACCCCTCTCCTACAATTTTGATTATTATTAAAATATCACTGTCACGTTGAATCCTAACCGTTTGAATGCTATAAAATTAGAATTTTTAATTATTATTTGAAATAAAAATAGTCACAAACTAATTTATAAATCAACTTGTTATTGCATTCGTTCTTATCGAATCAAATTTTATAATGTTTAAATTTACAAATTGAGCCAAGTTAAATATAAAATTGATCAAATTATTAAAACAGTTATTCAAGTTTAACTTGATTTTTTTTTAAGATTAAATTTGATTTAAATTTGAATTAAATTTGACTTATTTAATTGATATCAAATTTCTCATTAATCAAGCTCAGCTCAAGTTTGAATTAAGTTTGTTCAAACTTACTTAAGTTTGACTTATTTAAATATTATCGAGATTTAAATTTGTTTAAGCATTATTAAACTCTTGAGTTAAACTTATTTGTTTATTTGAAATTTTAATATTTTAATATTTATTTGATTGGTTAATATAAACAATTCAAGTGAATATAAATAAGCTCATAAATATGTTCATAAATAGATCTGATCATGGATATAATTTACGAGTTTTATATATAAACATAATTTATAAGTCGTGTTCACAAATACTATTCATAAACACCAATAAGTCAAATATAAATATATATATATAGATTCCGGCCGCATGGCCGGAGCCGAATCCGGGCGCGCCGTAACCGAATCGCCGCCGGATCGCGGCCGATTCGCGCGATCGGGCCGTCGACCGGTCGAAGGCCGGCCGGCCGTTGCGCGATGACGGCCGCTGATCGCCCGTCCGGCCTAAAGGCCGGCTGCCATTGCCGGCCGTGCAATTCGCGGCCAAATCGCGGCCGAATCGGTCGGCCGATTTGGCGCGTCTGGCGGTCCGCCGGTGCGATCGAATCCGGCTCCGGGCGAGCCGGCGGCGCGGCAGCCCGTCCGTCTGCGTCGGTCGGCCGCGGTCGGCCGGATCCGGCCGATGGCAGCCGGCCATCGGCGCGCCCGCTGCCGCGATCGGTCGTTCCGCCGGATAGCCGGCTGGCCGACCGCTATCCGAAGGCCGATCACGCCGGGCCGAGCCGCCGCGAAGTCCGATCGTCGCCCGGCCCGTCCGTGGCCGGATCGGACGGCTGGCGGCTGGCGACGGGCAAGGCTGCAGCTTTCGTGCGTCGCGACGGGCGCGGAGGGATAGTCGCATGGCAATAGATATATATATATATATATATATATATATATATATATATATATATATATATATATATATATATATATATATATATATATATATATTCAAATTTATTTATTAAATTATTCATTTAATTGACTTTAATATCTATTGAACGATCTAGTCGAATATTAAATTTATTCACGAATGCTTGATTTATTTATAATCCTATTTAGAGTTGTCAAACGGGTTGACCTATGACGAGACATGCCAACTCATCGTAAATTCAATATTTAGTAGAGAGAAGCGAATCAACCTGTCATCTCGATGGGTTGAAAAATCTTCAACCCAACCAAATCCAAAGTGGGTTGTGGATTAATCCAAGGTGGGTTGTGGATTAGGCCGTCCAATCCGCAGGCCATAAAAAAATTAAAAAAATAAATCTAAAATTACTGAGGTGTTGAGGACTCAAGATGACGATCAATAAGGTGGATAAAGTACCATGATAAAAAAAACAACCATTTGAAATAACTAAAATCTTATAATTGAGATCCAGTTATCGACCGGTAAAGTTAGTTATCGATGTTTTGATTCTTCCAATACTCCAAAATATCTAAATATTAATAATATACAAATTCAAATTTTGATTTCTCCAAATAGAGATACAATTGAAATTTTCAACCTTTATAATCGTTTATCTTTTGATATATCATTATTTCCTATATTAATTAGAATAGTAATAATAATATAAAATAAAATAATTAGAATATATAAGAAAAAAGTATTAAAGTAATTGCATCCGAGATTATTTTATTTTTCCTCTAACTCTCCTACCCTTTATTGCGGTGCATATATTAAATAAGAAAATTATGATTATGAAAAACTTATCTTGTTAGTAGATATTGATAAAAAAAACTTATACAATTTGACTTTCATATGTTCCATCTTCTTTTATCAATTCTCAACCTACAGGCCAACTCGAGCCTACCATAGATCGATCCGTCTAGGCCCGCAATCACACAGATTGATCTGTTTAGATCCGTTAAAATGACAGATTGATAAAATTTCAATCAAACTCACTTAAATTATATAGCGAGACAAATCAATTCGGCGGGTCCAATCCAACTTGACAATTCTAATCCTAAGAATTAATTAATTTTTTGCTTGGACCAAAATCGAAACGGTTCCGGAGATCGGTTCCGAAACGGTTCTGGACTTTTTTTTCTCGAACTTGAGCTTCCAAATTCATCTATCGCATTGATGATCCCATTCTTTTTTCTGTCGAAAATAATCTTGTAGATATGCTAGCATGCTAAGAGTTTTCACATTTAAATTAGCAACTAGAACCAGATCCAAATCGGAACAAGGATTGATTCCGAATCGATTTCGAAATTGATTGGAACCGAACCGAACCGAAACTGAAACGGTCCCGATTCGGTTCCAAAATCGATTCATCTGAATCGATTCCTGTTCCAAATTTAATAGATTGATTCCGACTCAATTCCGAATTAAATCAATCCGTCAAGCATGGCTACTTAAACTGCATTGAAATTATTTTAAGGGTACAAAATCTCTAAACCTTAAAAATTTTAAATTTTAAATAGGCAGGAGAACTATCTAAGTAGTTACTATAATAATGTTTTAACTATTATAGTTTTGATCCTTTGTGCATAGAGTTGTCAAGTTAGGTTGAGCACGTCGGATTAGCCCGCCCTATCAAATAATTTAAGCGGGTTGGGTTGAAATTTTATTAACCTGTCATTTTGGCGAACCTAAACGGATCGACTCGCGTGGGTTGTGGGTCTAGACGGGTCGGCTCGCCGTGGGCACGGGTTGGCCCGCGGATTGAGAAATGTCAAAAGATAGAACATGTGAAAATAAAATTGTATAAATTTTTTTACCAATATTTTAATATTAACAAGACAAGTTTTTCACCATCACCATCTTCTTCTATCACACATACATCTCAACAAAGTATAAAAGAAGTTAAGATGAAAGAACAAAAGAATATTTGATGAAGTACTCTATTTTTTTTATACTCTAATTATTTTATATTATCTTGTCACTACTATTCTAATCAATATAGGAAATAATGACATATCAAAATCAAATAATTATAAGGACTAAAAAATCTCAATTGAATTTCTATTTAAATGTGCAAAAATTTACATTTGCATATTATCAAGATTTGAATATTTTAGAACATTGGAAAGGAATAAAAACATTGGTACTCAACTTTGTAAGTCGATAATTGAATCTCAATTATAAGATTTTAGTTACTTCAAATGCTTATTTTTTTAATCATGGTACCCCTTCTGCCTTACCAATCATTATCTCAAACCCTCAATGCCTCAGTAATTTTAGATATATATTTTTAATTTTTTGGCCTGCGGGTTGACCCGTCTAATCCGCAACCCGCCTTGGGTTGGGTTGGGTTGGAGATTTTTCAACCCACCGAGATGGCGGGTCGGCCCGCCCCTCCCCGTTAAATATTGGGTTTATGACGGGTTAGTCTGTCCCGCCATGGGTTGGCCCGTTTGACAGCTTTATTTGTACATCTGTTTGTTCGAGCGCGAAGATGGAAATCGCGAGGATAGCACATTGATTAGTGCGGGGCAGACTTATAGAAGAGAGGAAGGATTGATTTTTAATTGTTGGATGGAAATATCAATCTGGATCTTGTCCTCTCCCGTACTAGTTGGGTTTCGTGTCGTGGTCATATATAGACCATCCACGATTTACCTCCTCTAACTGTTAGTGAAAGCCCTAGAGTCAATCATGTGATGATTGTTGTATGAATTTTATTGTATCATATTCCTATTTATAAAGGCATGGTTATTATATTTACTTGTATTTGTGCCAAATAACTAAATATAATAATGTCCTTGAGTAGTAGGTTCTTATCTATATCAATCGATTGGTTGAATCGATAATGAGATGATATAGAGAACACTACTCTTAATCATTCCTAGTCGAGTATTAACATTTAGGGACAATGTTAATGCGTAGAGACTAGCATGTAGGTCAATACGATGACTTGATCTCACAAGTCATTGATATGAGATATCAAATTGACACATGGGTATACATTAGAGAATGTATACTGAATGACCCGCCATGAGAAAATATCATGGATTGTTATATGAGTGTCATATACTTTCTCATGTGGCTATTAGTATGACTATTAGTCCTTAGACCTGAAGTCACCATGGTTCCCTACATAAGGAGTTGCATACTTTGACTTCGTCAAATATCATCCGTAAATGGGTGGACTATAAAGGCGATTACTGGGTATGCAACAAATTATGTGGAGAGATGTGAGTGATGTAGATGAGATCTATCCTTCCTATATGACGGGAGTGATATCGATATTCTTGATAGAGTGAGACCACGAAGTGCATGACCATGCCCAAATGAGTCAATATGAGATATTGAGCTCATTTGATTATAGTGAGTCTACTTGGAGTTCAAGATATAGATTGTACCGAGGATGACACGGTCTATGCCTCAATTGGTCAATCTAGATGTCATGGATAGAGGGACATTGTCATATATTGTGAGAGTCACAATTAATAGTCACAAAGGTGATGTTGGAGCTCAACATTCTTGTAACTTGGGTAGCAATGATGTGTTGCTAGATATCGCTCATTGCTTATGTTCCTAAATCGGTTTAGGGACATTGTCAACGTTACAAGAACCTATAGGGTCACACACATAAGGGCAATTAGATGGAGATTAGGTTCATATGATGAACCATGAGGATTAGGTTCATGGGATGAACCAAATTGGATTAAGAGTAATCCTAATTAGACTAATTGAGTTGGACTCGATTTGATTCAAGTGTTGAATGAGTCTAATTTAGATTTGATTCATCAAATCAATTTAAATTAATGAATAGAGATTCATTAAATTAAATTAACTTGAATCAAATGGTTCGATTTGATCAACCATGGGAGATAAGAGTTCAAGTTTGACTTGACTTGAGAGGGAAGATGAAAGGTCAAGTTTGACTTGACCAAATGTCATGTCATGATGATGACTTGGCATGGCCGGCCAATGATGATGTTCCACATCATCATTGACTTATCATATGGTGCCACCTCATGGGGAGACCAAGAGCCATTGGAGTTACATGCATGCATGAAGTGGCCGGCCACTTTACTCCATTTGATGGTGAAATTGATTTGGTGAGTTACACTCCAACTTCATCTTCTTCCTTGGATCATCATCCTCTCAAGTTCTCTCCCTCTTCTTCCTCATCTTGCTGTGAGCATCTAAGGAGTGCTATCACACTCAAGATTGCTTTTCTCCACCTATTGCTTGTGTGGATACCAATAGAGAAGTGTGTACTTGATGCTCTTGAGTTCCGACGAAGCTTTTGGACGAGCGAGATTTGCGAAGGGCGTCTCATCGAGGGTAATGATCTCACCTTCTAGATCTATGGTAGATCTAGGGTTTTTAGTAAACACATACATGTTTTAGTTTTAATACATCTTCGCACGGATCCGTGGCCGGACTTCCGGGGTTTCCGCAATGCAAAAAGTGGTTTTTGCGGCTCATAAAGTCTAACAGTGGTATCAGAGCCACGTGCGAAGCATGTATGTGTTTCATTTTTGTAGTTTTTGTATTAGATATAAAAATTATAGATTTTTATGTTTCTGTAAATTTCCTATTTTTATAGAATTTTTGGGTATTTTTCTCGAAGAGTCGAAGCAACGAGTGTTGGGATACTTGTAGGCTTCAACCATCGAGAAAAACTCTTCGAAACGGTGAGTTCTCGCTTTAGGTTTTTGGGACAGTGACTTAAGTCACTGTAAGATCGTAGTAGGGACACTCGCAAAGTTTATTTTGCGAGTAGGGTGCTGCCCCTATCCCCGAAAGGGGCCTTGTCCCGCAATCGCGCCCAGAAACTGCTTAGCGGGACCGTTACGGAGAGGTGACTCATAAAATTGAAAAAAATAGGAAAAATTATAGAAATTTTATGTAAAAATACATAATTTAGAATTATGTATAATTCTGTGATTGTCATGGCCCAAGAACCCCAATTTGATTGGACGTTAATTTGTTGTAATTCATAATACGGCCTGCGTGCTTTTTTTGTGGTTGTGCGTGTTGTATAGTGTATGCGACCTGCGCGTCATGCCTCTTCTTTTGAAATTCTAGTTGTAAATAGCTTTAGACTCGAATGTAACTCAAGTTTCATATTTGTAATGTACAAAATGGAGTCGTGGAAAGTCCACTTGTAGACGAAGTTACGAGAAGGGTGCCGACGACACATTGCAGTCAAAGGAAGCGCTTGGAGAAGTCGCTAGCCCTAGGTTGACCATCCGATCTTCTCATTGGCATGAGAAGATCGTAGTAGGGCCATGACCACATCACAGTTGATTATATATATATATATATATATATATATATATATATATATATATATATATATATATATATATATATATATATATTTGATTTTGCTTGTATGTATGTGATGCATGCTAGTAGAATAATGCTTGTATGTATATGATGCATGCTAGGATATTTTTCTTGTATGTATATGATGCATGCTAGAATAATGCTTGTATGTATGTGATGCATGCTAATATAGGATAATAAAGGCCTTAATGCGTATATGATACACATTACGATTAGATTAGACCTTAATCGAATCAACTCGTAAATACCTACCAAGTCCTTGATACCCATCACTACCTCGATCATTTATAGTTGTTGAATCTGCCAAAGCAGAGCAACGCATATTATCTTAGTAGGGTGCGGAGGGACAATCTTGGTCCCGCCTATCACGACTTGGGTTAGAGTAAGCTCAATTAGATTGAGTAAAACTAGTTAATTCAATTGGATCGAGTAGAACTATAGGCATATTCCAATCGTTGGAAAGATAGGATAAGATCGCATTTACACTAAATCTTGGGCGATTTAGCCAAAGCTAACTCAAGGTCTTTTGTAAATGTGGGTCTTGATCCTATAAACAAGAATTGCATAGAGATGTAATCGGTAATGTGTTACCCACCGATTGTACTAAGTCTTGGGCGATTTAGTCAAAGCTAATTTAAGGCTTAGTATGATGTGGATCTTGTCCCGCAAGAATTATAGCTAGTTTGTATGAATCTAGTAATGTGGTTTGACCACATCCATAACTCGATTCTATAAAATTCCTATAATTCAGTGGGAGCATCATTTGATTAAAGGTCTAATTAAATGATAAAAGGAATATGATATTAATTCTCTGCATTGTATGTTATAGATAACTATGTCGACAAACACGAACACTATCTCTCTGCGTTTTGTCCTTGAGAAGGACAAGCTCAATGGAGCAAATTTCCTGGACTGGTACAGGAACCTGAGAATCGTTCTCACCCAAGAAAGGAAGTTGTACGTCCTGGAGCAGCCCATTCCGAAGGCACCTCCTGCCACTGCCTTGTGAGATGACAAAGATGCTTACAAGAAGCATCAAGATGATACATTAGATGTGTCATGTCTAATGCTCACGACCATGAATTCTGAGCTTCAGAAGCAACACGAGTTCATGAATGCTTATGATATGGTTGGACATCTTCGTCAACTATATCAAGGACAAGCAAGGCATGAGAGATATGAAGTCTCTAAGGCATTGTTTGGGTCCAAAATGCAAGATGGGACTCCCGTAGGTCCATATGTACTCAAGATGATTGGGTACGTAGAAAACCTACAAAGGTTGAGATTCCCACTTGGCCAAGAGCTGGCCACTGACCTGATCTTGCAATCTTTGCCACAAGCCTACAATCAATTTGTCATGAATTACAATATGAATGAAATTGATAAGCCATCGCTGAGATGCTCAAAGATGTTGAGAATCCGAGCTCAACCTTAAGAAGGGAAAATGACCATTTTGATGGTGCAAAAGAAGAAAGGCAAGGGCAAGCCTAAAGGTAAGGGAAAGTCCTGCCAAGGGCAAAGGCAAAGAACTTAAACCCAAAGGAAGGGTAGCTAAGGAAGGGGCTTGCTTCCATCGCAAGGAAGTCGACACCGAAGCGAATCGCAAGGCATACCGAAGATCTTAAGAAGAAGAGAAGTGAGATTTTCTACTTGTATAAATGTTATAGAAGTCAATCTATCTATTTCTTCATCATGGGTATTAGATAATGGATGTGCATCTCACATTTGTACCAATGTGCAAACCGAGAAATAGCGGAGGCATTGACAAAGGGCGAGGTGGACCTACGAGTAGGCAATGGAGCTTGTCAGAGGAACTTATGATCTATCTCTGCCCTTTGGGCGTGTACTAGAATTAGATGAATGTTGTTATGTGCTTGCTTTGACAAAGAACATAATTTTGGTTTCTTGTTTGAACAAGAAAGGATTTACATTTATAATAAAGAACAAATGTTGTTCAGTTTATTTAAATGATATGTTCTATTGTAGTGCACCTCTAATGAACGGACTCTACTTTCTAGACTTAGAGAGCCCTATCTATAACATAAGTACCAAAAGGTTTAAGTCAAATGAGTTGAACCAAACCTATCTCTGGCATTGTCGCTTAGGTCACATAAATGAGAGTCGCTTATCTCAGCTCCATAAGGATGAGCTGCTAGACTCATTTGATTTTGAATCATATGAGACATGCGAGTCTTGCCTTTTAGGCAAGATGACCAAGACTCCCTTTAGTGGACACAGCGAAAGAGCAACAGATTTGTTAGGACTTATACATAGTGATGTATGTGGCCCTTTCAATGTTGCTGCTAGAGGTGGTTACAAGTACTTCATTACATTTACTGATGACTTCAGTAGATATGGTTATGTGTGTCTCATGACACATAAATCAGAATCCTTTGAAAAGTTTAAAGAATTCAAGAATGAAGTACAAAACCAGCTTGGCAAGAGTATTAAGATACTTCGATCAGATCGAGGTGGTGAATACCTTAGCCATGAGTTTCGTGACTATCTAGCTGAGTGTGGGATTCTATCCCAACTCACTCCTCCTGGAACACCACAGTGGAATGGTGTATCCGAAAGGAGGAATCGTACCCTATTAGATATAGTACAATCTATGATGAGTCACATAGATCTTCCTATATCCTTTTGGGGATATGCTCTAGACAAAGCAGCCTTTACCCTTAACCGTGTACCATCAAAGACTGTGATAAAGACACCATATACGATATGGACAAGGAGAAATCCCAAGATTTCTTTCATGAGGATTTGAGATTGTGAGGCTTACGTTCGACGTCAAGTCTCAGACAAACTGGGACCCAAATCCGATAGGTGCTATTTTGTTGGATATCCCAAGGATACAAAGGGATATTACTTCTACATTCTCAGTCAGCACAAAGTGTTTGTGGCAAAGACTGGGGTTTTTTCTAGAAAAGGATTTTGTTTCTAGAAAAACTAGTGGGAGTACGTTCGATTTTGAAGAAATTCAAGATAAGGACCATAGCACTGATCCCTTGATGGAGGTTGAACAGGAACCACAAAGTGTTGTGGGTGATGAGGTTATTGCACAAAGAGTTGTGGAACAACCACCTGTTCATGTAGACCTACCTCTTTGCAGGTCTGATAGGGTACGTCGTCAGCCTGAGAGATATTCATTTCTCTTGTCTGACCATGATGACGTTATGCTCATTGAGAATGAGCCTACCTCCTATTAGGAAGCTGTGATGAGCCCAGATTCTGAGAAATGACTAGAGGCCATGAGATCCGAGATGGAATCCATGTACACCAACCAAGTATGGACTTTGGTTGATCCACCTGAAGGGGTCAAACCCATTGGGTGTAAGTGGGTCTTTAGGAGAAAGACTGACATGGATCGACTTACGCATACCTATAAGGGCCGATTGGTGGCTAAAGGTTTCAAGAAAATTCATGGTATTGACTATGATGAAACCTTTTCTCCAGTGGCAATGTTTAAGTCCATTCGGATCTTACTTGCTATTACAGCATACCACGATTATGAGATCTGACAGATGGATGTCAAAACTTCATTTCTGAATGGAAACTTACTCGAGGATGTGTACATGACACAACCTGAGGGTTTTGAAGGTCCACAACATACTGGGAAAGTATGCAAGCTACAAAGGTCCATTTATGGGCTAAAGCAAGCCTCTCAGAGCTGGAATCTTCGATTCGATGATGCGATCAAACAGTTTGGTTTCATCAAGAATAAAGATGAACCCTGTGTCTATAAGAGGGTTAATGGGAACACAATTGTCTTCCTTGTATTGTATGTGGATGATATACTACTCATTGGGAATGACATCCCTTCGCTGTAGTCTGTGAAGACTTGGCTGGGGACGTGCTTCTCAATGAAGGACTTAGGTGAAGCAGCCTGTATTCTAGGCATCAAGATCTATAGAGATATATCTAAGAGATTGCTTGGCCTAAGTCAGAGTATATACATTGACACGGTATTACTACGATTTGTCATGCAGAATTCCAAGAAGGGACTTCTGTCGATGTCACATGGTGTGAGTCTTTCGAATACTCAAAGTCCCTCTTCTAGAGAGGAGAGAGACCGCATGGATAAGATCCCTTATGCATCTTCTATAGGATCTATCATGTACGCCATGCTGTGTACTCGTCCTGATTTCTCGTATGCTTTGAGCATGACGAGTAGATACCAGTCAGATCCAAGTGAACGTCACTGGATAGCAGTCAAGAATATTCTTAAGTACTTGAGAATGACTAAAGAATATTTCTTGATATTTGGAGGCGATGAGGAGCTAGTCAGAAGGGTTACAAATGACTTCCAAACCCACTGTGATGATTATAGATCGCAATGTGGTTCTGTGGTTTTGCTTGAATGATGGCGCTGTGAGCTGGAAGAGTTCCAAGCAGGACACAGTTGCTGATTCTACAACAGAGGCCGAATATATCGGTGCTTCCATCTCATTCGAGAGATTATCGATAGAGGAGATGTGAAGATTTGCAGAGTACCCACAGAGGCTAACATCGCAGATCCCTTGACCAAGGCTTTGGCACAGAAAAAGCATGATGGTCACACTAGGTCATTGGGTATTAGATACTATGGTGATTGACACTAGTGCTAGTGGGAGATTGTTAGTGAAAGCCCTAGAGCCAATTATGTGATGATTGTTGTATGGACTTTATTGTATCGTATTCCTATTTATAAAGGCATGGTTATTATATTTACTTGTATTGGTGCTAAATAACTAAATATAATAATATCCTTGAGTAGTAGGTTCTTATCTATATCAATCGATTAGTTGAATCGATAATGAGATGATATAGAGAACACTACTCTTAATCATTCCTAGTCGAGTATTAACATTCAGGGACAATGTTAATGCGTAGAGACTAGCATGTAGGTCAATACGATGACTTGATCTCACAAGTCATGGATATGAGATATCAAGTTGACACATGAGTATACATTAGAGAATGTATACTGAATGACCCGCCATGAGAAAATATCATGGATCGTTATATGAGTGTCATATACTTTCTCATGTGGCTATTAGTATGACTATTAGTCCTTAAACCTGAAGTCACCATGGTTCCCTACATAAGGAGTTGCATACTTTGGCTTCGTCAAACGTCACCCGTAAATGAGTGGACTATAAAGGCGATTACTGGGTATTAACAAATTATGCAGAGGGATGTGAGTGATGTAGATGGGATCTATCCCTCCTATATGATGGGAGTGACATCGATATTCTTGATAGAGTGAGACCACGAAGTGCATGACCATGCCCAAATGAGTCAATATGAGATATTGAGCTCATTTGATTAGAGTGAGTCTACTTGGAGTTCAAGATATAGATTGTACCGAAGATGACACGGTCTATGCCTCGATTGGTCAATCTAGATGTCATAGATAGAGGGACATTGTCACATATTGTGAGAGTCACAATTAGTAGTCACAAAGGTGATGTTGGAGCTCAACATTCTTGTAACTTGGGTAGCAATGATGTGTTGCTAGATACCGCTCATTGCTTATGTTCCTAAATCGGTTTAGGGACATTGCCAACGTTACAAGAACCTATAGGGTCACACACATACGAGCAATTAGATGGAGATTAGGTTCATATGATGAACCATGAGGATTAGGTTCATGGGATGAACCAAATTGGATTAAGAGTAATTCTAATTAGACTAATTGAGTTGGACTCGATTTGATTCAACTGTTGAATGAGTCTAATTTAGATTTGATTCATCAAATCAATTTAAATTAATGAATAGAGATTCATTAAATTAAATTGACTTAAATCAAATGGTTGGATTTGATCAACCATGGGAGATAAGAGGTCAAGTTTGACTTGACTTGAGAGGGAAGATGAAAGGTCAAGTTTGACTTGACCAAATGTCATGTCATGATGATGATGTTCCACATCATCATTGACTTATCATATGGTGCCACCTCATGGGGAGACCAAGAGTCATTGGAGTTACATGCATGCATGTAACCCCCCCCCCTTCCATGAAGTGGTTGGCCACTTTACTCCATTTGATGGTGAAATTGATTTGGTGAGTTACACTCCAACTTCATCTTCTTCCTTGGATCATCATCCTCTCAAGTTCTCTCCCTCTTCTTCCTCATCTTGCCGTGAGCATCTAAGGAGTGCTAGCACACTCAAGATTGCTTTTCTCCACCTATTGCTTGTGTGGATACCAATAGAGGAGTGTGCACTTGACGCTCTTGAGTTCCGGCGAAGCTTTTGGACGAGCGGGATTTACGAAGGGCGTCGCATCGAGGGTAATGATCTCACCTTCTAGATCTAAGGTAGATCTAGGGTTTTTAGTAAACACATACATGTTTTAGTTTTAATACATCTTCGCACGGATCCGTAGCCGGACTTCCGGGGTTTCCGCAACGCAAAAAGCGATTTTTGCGGCTCGGAAAGTCCAACACTAACATAGCTGAAATCAGATTAGACAAACCTTATTTATTTGAAATCAGGTCTAACAATCGACTCTACAAATACCAATCGATCGTTTACGTATTGCTGAAATACTCAAGAAATTATACATAGTTGAGAATAACATAGTGACAGCGTCATACGTGGTAGGCTTATTTACTTGACCATACTTGGAAGAGACAAGAAATTCATATGTATAATACTTATGAAAAATACAATGAGTGAAAATTATTTTACCTATAAAATAGTGAAATTGATACAAAGTTCAAAAATAAGAAAAACTTCAATGTTTTGAGCCCTCTTTGTATCAACACTATCAATGGTGATTGCTATCAAAAGATAGACTTCACCAAGGTTTTCTAAAATAATTTTAAAATGTTTTTGAAAACCTATATTGGATCATGATCAATGGGCTCAATACACATGACTTACATATTAGCTTTTCCCATGATTCACACATGATATAAGATGAGTTTTAGTTTATCTAGATGCAAGACTATGCACCTTGAACTTAACTTATTTTCTAGCATCTCACATGTGTAGGGTGTTTGTAAACACACACATGTCAATGTAATGTGAGATGTGAATTTTGATTCATCTTAAACTAAGGCCTCATGCATTTTCTAAGGCAACACTACTTGATTCCCTTATATATGAGACTTTAAGTCATGTCATAGTCCTTAAATCAATTTTATTAATGCATGAAATATGTTCATGACATAAATGATAGCATAAATAAAGCAATGCCAATAATCATGATGTCATGACATATGATTAAATCCTAAATATACATGACACTAAAACTAAAACCTAAGGATGATATTGACATATTATATGATAAAAGTAAATATAATATCATGACATGACATATGACAAATAAAATATAAAGGTGTATAATACCTAAATTTTAGTGTTAATTGTTATTTGTTAGAATTAAACTCATTTTATCATATTATCACTAATCCCCCAAGTGTGCCAAAAATCCAAAATAGTACACCATGACCTCTAAACCTAGTTTGTGCTAATTTGATTGATTTTTCATAATTCTCAAAATATATTGGCACATCCTAAAATCCTTTAGGATTAAAATTCAAGCATATTTCCAAAGTATCCATAACCTTGAAAATGACCTAAGGTGTAACCTTTACCATGGTTAGGTTAATTACCCATCCATTTAAAGTTGGCACACCCTAACCCATTTAGCGTGAATTGATCACGCTCCTATGAACCCAAAACCTATTTGAACTTCTTGGATTAACTAGGTATTCCTTAGGGATGACCTCCCTAGATACCCTCCTAATAACCCTTCTAGATTTGGTAGCCTTGGTCATTTGGATCTTGCCTAGGTTAACTCTAGGGGTGACTCCCCTTGTAACCTTCTTAGTGGCTTCCCTAGGTTTCTTCGAAACCCTAGCTACTAGGCACTTGCCTTGGTTAACCTTAGGGATGACTTCCCTATTAACCTTAGCTTTCCTAGACCTAGATTGTATTTCATAATCAAATGGAACATTATGATAGGTAGGCTTATTTACCTTGGACTTAGGCTTGTGGCTCAAGCCTTTCTTGCCCATAGATGAGTCTTGCCTCCTAGGACCTAGATTTTGACTATTTGACCCTTGCATTTGATTTTGCATATTTCTAAGGGGATTCTCCAACTTCTCAAGCCTTGATCTCAAGACTTGATTTTCCAATTCTAATTGCCCAGTCTTCGAATTTTTATTTAATTTTTGGGCATTGTTCTATTTCTTAGACATATGTCTACTCTTCTTAGGGTTAATGTCTAAATGGTCCTCTACCTTCTTAATGATTTCCCTAGGTAGGATTTTTCTAGGGACATTAGTCCCAAATTTCTCTTTATTCCTAAAGTTGACATGTTTGTCTCATAAGCAATAAAGCCTATTTTTACTAGCAAGTTTTCATGTGCAATAGCAAGAGTGCTAAAAACATGCTTCTTAAACCTAGAACTAGAAGGTGCATTAAAATATACCTTAGGGTTTGCTTTGAAAGCTCCACCTACTTGTGTAGCTCCTTCTTGCCCTTTCTTCTTTCCCCTAGGGCATTGACTTCTATAGTGTCCTCTTTGGTAGCACTTGAAGCACACCATGTGCTCCTTGCTTTTAATGGTTGGGGCTCTAGTCTCCATGACCTTTGGCACCGGTGGAGTCTTCTTAACATTCTTATGGCACTTATTTTTTTAGTGCTCATTTTCCCTACACTCAAAGCATACAATATGATTTTTATTATTAAACGAAATGTTTGAGTTACCTAGGTTAATGTTGGTGGCCGAAGTGAGTTCTTTATCTCTTCCGGAGGTAGATGACTCTTCTTGCTCTTTCTCCGATGATCTAATATCCTCCCCCTCAATCCTAGAGGTGGAGACTTCTTCTACTTCTATCTCTTTGTTCACCGATCTTGATCCCGATCCAGATGTTGATTCTCTATCAACATCTGAATCCTCACTTTCTTGTGAGGAAGAGCTTGTTTCTTCGGCCTCCTCCTCTTCTTAAACCAATGAACATTCTTCGGCTTCTTGTGATTGTTCTTCACTTGAAGTCAGTGATGGTCCTTCATCTAGTCTAGATAAAATATCATTAGGTATCAAATTTTCTAAAAGTTTTGTTTCCTTAACTTCGGTCTTGAATTTTAGGCGTTGTTCTTGGGTCTACTTCTTCAATTTTAGGACATCTCCCTTCTTATCCCTAGGGGGTTCAAAACCTTCCATGATGATAAACCAATCTTCTATGTCCATCATCAAGAATGTCTCCATTTCCCCCTCCATGTCGAAAAATCTTCTTGGTCATATAGTGGAGGTGTGTTGATGTCTCATCCTAATTTTTCTTCAAACTTCATCTTCTTCTTCACCCTCTAGCGATGCTCACTTAGTTGTTAAACCTTGAAGAGCGACCTCGCTCTGATACCACTTGTTGGGAATTGACCCTCGCTAGAGGGGGCGAATAGCGTTTCGACGTTGATGGATATCGTTCGCGTGCTTGCTACAATTTGATTAGTATGCAACGGAAATAATATAAAAACATAAACAAAGACACAAGCACACAATTACACAATCGATATAATATGGTTCGGAACCTAAAGGTTCCTACACGGGTTGGGCTCGAACGAGCCCTAGCGATGTAAATATCACCACTAATCAATAATACTCCTCGACAACACATCGAAGGCGGAGAAACCTCGTACAATGATTACAATAATAATACAAAACAAATACAAGCAGATACAAAGTAAAATACACAAAAGAATGCAAAGAACACCTTACAAATGATCTTTTGAAAGTTTGCTTGTTTGGTTGCTTGAGCTGCACTTGGAGATCCTGAATTGCACTAGCAAATCGCCTTAAACCCAAATCGCTCTTAATCGCTGTCAAAATCCATCTTCACGAGCTGCTTTTATAACCTACATTCAGGATGGATTTCGCCTAGCAGTCGACTGCTCCTATGGCCGTTATCTCACAACAGCCCGAACCACGTTGGATAAGTTCCAACGGATAGACCATTAGTTAACTGATCATGCTCATCAGTCGATTGATCGAGTCATCACTCGACTGTTAAACCCTAATAGTCAACTTTGAAACCTTTTGTGTTCATGACATCGACCATCAATCGATCAAGAACCATAGCAACATGAGATTTAACCCCAAGTATGATGCCCTCATACTTGCTAGACCAACCTTAGCCTAGACCTAAGCCTTCTAGCCACCTCCGTCAGTCTCACGCCTATCGGATCCCTCCAAGTCATCCGTGACTTGTTCATTCATATGCTAGCCTTCAGGTGCTTCCATCGGCTATTGTCATGCTAAGCTGGTCTATATCGTCAAGGCACATTTGGGCTTATACTGCCAAGACTACCGCTTGAACTTTACGTCGCTAAACCATTGAGCTTATGCTGCGAAGACTCCACCCTTGGACTTTACGCCGCCAATATCACCCCTTGGACTTTCCTTGCCAACCCATGTTGGACTTTCTATTTTTCAAGACTCAAGCTTGGACTTTCCCTTGCAAAGACCCCTTGGACTTTTCATGCCAAATGTTTCACTTGGACTTTCCATGCCAAGTACATAAGACTTGGACTTCTCCATCGTATGGTCAACTCCATGTCAACCATATAGTCAAACAATGACAATTTACTAAATTACGTTCTCTAAGTTAGAAAATACCAAAAACACGTACATAAGTTTCAAAATGACTAAATCACGTATCTCTTTTCGGATTTACCCTCCGCTCCTCCTCGTGCGCGTCCCGTGCCCGTCTGAATTGAAATCCCGCTCCGAGTCGCATCATCGCAAAGTCTGAGTCACATTACTGTGAAGGAAATCGCTACGAAAATCAAAATAGAAACGAAGAGGTGTATTTCCGACTGTGGCGAGGGCGAGGGCAATGACAAAGAAAATCTGAACGTACGAGGTGCATTTCTGACGCCAATTGTGTTTCTGACGAAGAGGACCACAGCGCGTCAGCTTTTGACCATTGACGGTCGACGAACAGTGCGTCTTCTTCTTCAAAAGGTAACCCTAAAATCGCTATTTTCTCTTAAACTTTTGTCCTGTGACATTTTCTTCGACGAAAATCTTTCATCCAGCATATTCTACCGCGAAAATCTTTTCTCTGACATTTCTCCAACATCAACAATTCCAGTAAAGCTCTTCTTCCAGAATTTTCTTATTTTCTCAGACATTTTCTGCTCACTACCATTTTCAGTCAAGAAATTGTCTATATTTTGCTAGAAATATCGTAACCCTTGTAATCCTCCTCCCTTTTCCAGTAAAGCTCTTCTTTCGTAGGCCACCTCTTCGACCAAATTCTCATGCCTTTCTTTCTCCGTGCAAATTTCATCCAACTGGAAATTCACATTCTTCGGAAAATGATGAAGATGCAAGATTCCAACTTGCCATCATTTTCAAAGGTTAGATTGAATATTATTTATGTTGTGATTGTCGTTTTAATTAGTATAGTTAGAAATTTGAAAGTTAAAATGTTATTTTGTTATCATGCAGGAAATGAAACAAATTGGATCATCTTTTGCAAGAGAGGTCCAATTATCTAATTTGGGTCAAAAGTTATGTTGGATGAGCAAGTTTGGGCATTTTAAAGACTTTTTTTCACAAATTTCAACCAAGGGAAAAGGCAAGAGACATATACATTTGGATGAAAAATACATCAAAGTATTAAGCACTTGTCCCTTTGTATCAATCCTTACCATACCAAAAATTCCACATCTCAGAGGATTATTGGTCAATATATTTAGAAATTGGGATTCCGAAGTAAAGACATTTAGTAACACAACCAAAGATGTTGCGTTATTGCTTGGAATCCAAGATAGAGGCTTACATGTCTAGATGGATTCCAATGTTGTTTCTGGTGAATTATTTGAAAGGTTTTTTGCCGAAAAAGAACTCAATCGATCAAGATTGGAATACCTACTAAGGAAGTATTATCTCCGTGTGGAGTCTGATACAGATGTTTTATTGTTTTGTATCTTTTTTCTTCTGTTTTATTTTCTTCTTCTACATATAAACTACCTTTAGGCATTATAGATATGGTAGATGATTTTGATAGTCTAGGAAGGTATAATTGGGTTGAGGCAATATATAATTATATGACACCTCAACTTCAAATATTTGGGGATATTTTTGCATCCAACACTCCTACCACTATCATCTCACTGCCTTATATGAAGGGATTTGTTGGTCTATTAGCTGTAAGTTTTGATTATCTACTTAATACATTTAAAAATAATTAATAGTTTATAATTGTTTAATTATGACATAGGCTTGGTTTCTTGAGCATGTCCCTATTCAATTGCCAAGATTATAAATAATGAGAATAAGTAAGTGGAGGTCTACTTATTCTCATATAAATAAAGTGAGGGCCAAATTAGAAGGAATCTCATCTTCCCAGGTAAACATATGTGTATTTCAACTAATACTCAATTCATGTTATATAGTTATAGTTTTTTTTTAAATTAATGATCTATCTTTATTCATTTTGTAGATTATTGTTGATATTATTCCTACCCTTGAAGAAACACATTTACTTGGGACCCCCCTCCATATTGAATCTTAGTCTAGGCCACAAAGGGTTGCATCAGCTGCACAATAAGATAGAGGCTCTGCAGCTACATGCTCACATTGCATTGAAAAGGATAAACAAATCCAAAATCTTACCCACCAGAATGAAATGCTTGTTAAATTAAATGAAGAATTAGTAGTCATTTTGGAAAAGGAAGGTTTTTATTATCCAACTACAACTAGCCACTATGCAGAAGATCCTATTCCTGAGGATTCTATTCCTGAAGATCTTTCGGCCAAAATAATGAGGAGAGGATGTGATAGAAGTCGTTATAAACTTAGGTCCACTCCTAAAGATACACCGAAATGGCTAGCAATGGTCCCAGGTAGGAAGAGGCCCAAGATAGAAAAAGATATTGAGGGGGGTAAGCTAGGGATAAAGTCTATGAAGCTGAAATTTAAAATAAAAGATATGCAAGAAGAGCTTCCACCTATTTTAGTCTCCGACAAGATTGATGAAGAGGTTGATAAAACAAGAGCAAGGCAAAAACAAATTAACACTATGAGATTGAATGCTATTAAAGTAAGTTTACATTTATACAATAATATTTAATGTTTACATATTTTTATTGCTTTCACAATTGTTTTGTTAAATACATTGTGTTATATCTATTTGCAGTATTTGAAAGGAAATTTTAAAGTGACAAAAAAGAAAAAGCAAGATGAATACGTGGCCTACCTCATATCAATGCTTCAAAATTGGACATTGCCTATTTCTGAGTTTGTATGGGAGGAAGACTACTACTCATTGACAATACATGGCTTCCTATCATGTGTTTTAGGCAACATCTTCACTGATGGAGAAGTAATTGACGCTTACGTTTCATTACTCTTCAGGGAAGTGTCCTCATATGGTAGATCATATAATAAGTCGATATATTGCTCAACCGGATTCATGGTAAAAGTTTTTTCTTCCTTTAACTTTTTATAATATTTTTTTACATTATTACATAAATTTACAATTATATCTATAATCTTGCAGTCATCATATGAACATTTATGAGAAATAACTTTACGTCAAATTATAAAAACAGATCCAATTGATCGAAAAATAAGGTATATTTTTATACCTATAAATACTGATAGTTTACACTATCATTTAATGGTTATGGATGTTGACACAAAAACCTTCTACCATTTAATTGGTTTTCTTACAACTCCAAATATGATGCAACTTTCACATTGTTGGTTAGTATTATTCATTTAAAAATTACATTCTAGAATTATGACACATGATTATCTATTTTTATGAATGTTATTTGTCCATCCAATGATTCCAGGTATCTACATTGAAAAGCTTTCCTGATGATAAACTTAAAGAAATGCACAATGAATTACAAGATTACCAACCTTTAGATGAATGGACCTCTGTTAAAGTAGATTGTCCCCAACAAATACTATCGTAAGTAAATTTACTACATTATAAATAAATTTCAACGGTGTCATTATAATTATTTTAATGACTATTTTATTTTTGTGAAATTACAAGAATGATGCATTTAAGACATCAAATGTTGAATATTAAGATGGAATTCAGACAAAAAGACATTCATAGATTTAGAGTAGAAGTTGCAATATCAATTCTTAGGGATAAGCCATTTTCGAAATGTAAATTTGAATGATTCAATAATCTTGTTGTTACATAAGTGTTATCATTAGTTAAGTGCTACATTTATAATTATAAAGGATGAATATTATGTACGTTGTTGTAAATGGGCACATGTTATGTTATAAAATTATCATGAGTCAGAATGATGCTGAGCTGGCTAGGGTAGGTCCATCAGTCGGTTTCGGCCGAAACCGGTTGATGGGCATATTCGATTCAAAAAAATTGAAGTTTTATATCGGAATGAGTGATTGAGTTTTAGGAACTCATTAGTATCTTCGTCCAGTGGGTATCATCGTCGTAGCATTCAAAATGTTCTTTCAAGTACACACGTCAGACACAAGTGGTAAAAATCGCTGCTCTCGACACGGTGTATCACAATGATTTTCGAGGTCACGAACGTATTATTGAGTGCTAGCGAAGCACATAGGTCTTTGGAGAATGTGGTTCCGTGCTCTCTGGGTCCATCAGTCGATTTCGGCCAAAATCTACTGATGGGCATATTCAATTAAAAAAAATCAAAGTTTTATATTGGAAGGAGTAATTGAGTTTTAGGAACTCATTGGTGTCTTCGTCTACCGGGTATCATCGTCGTAGCATTCAAATGTTCTTTCAAATACACTTCACATGTCGGGCACGAGTGGCAAAAATCGCTGCTCCTGACACGGTATATCGCAATGATTTTCGAGGTCACGAACATATTATTGAGTGCTAGTGGAGCACATAAATCTTCGGAGAATGTGGTTCCATGCTCTCTAGGTCCATCAACCGATTTCGACCGAAACCAGCTGATAGGTATATTCAATTCAAAAAAATTGAAGTTTTATATCGGAATGAGTGATTGAGTTTTAGGAACTCATTGTTGTCTTCATCCAGTGGGTATCGTCATCGTAGCATTCAAAATGTTCTTTCGAGCACACTTCACACATCGGGCACGAGTGACAAAAATAGCTGTTCTCGACACGGTGTATCACAATGATTTTCGAGATCACGAACATATTATTGAGTGCTAGCGGAGCACATAGGTCTTCGAAGAATGTGGTTATGTGCTCTCTAGGTCCATCAGCCGATTTTGACCAAAACTGGCTGATGGGCATATTCAATTAAAAAAAAATCAAAGTTTTATATTAGAATGAGTGGTTAAGTTTTAGGAACTCATTGGTGTCTTCATCTAGCGGGTATTGTCGTCATAGCATTCAAAATGTTCTTTCGAGCACACTTCACACGTCGGGCACGAGTGGTAAAAATCACTGCTCCTGACACGGTGTATCGCAATGATTTTCCGAGGTCACGAATGTATTATTGAGTGCTAGCGGAGTACATAGGTTTTTAGAGAATGTGGTTCCATGCTCTCTAGGTCCATCGATCGGTTTCAGTTGAAATCGACAGATGGACATATTCAATTCAAAAAAATTGAAGTTTTATATCGTAATGAGTGATTGAGTTTTAGGAACTCATTGGTGTCTTCGTCCAGCAGGTATCGTCATCATAGTATTCAAAATGTTCTTTCGAGCACACTTCGCACGTCGGATATGAGTGGAAAAAATCAATGCTCCTGACACGGTGTATCGCAATGATTTTCGAGGTCACGGACATATTATTGAGTGCTAGCGGAGCACATAGGTCTTCGGAGAATATGATTCTGTGCTCTCTAGGTCCATCAGCCGGTTTCGACCGAAACCGGCTGATGGGCATATTCAATTCAAGAAAATCAAAGTTTTATATCAGAATGAGTGATTGAGTTTTAGGAACTCATTGGTGTCTTCGTCCAGCAGGTATCGTCGTCGTAGCATTCAAAATGTCCTTTCGAGCACACTTCACACGTCGGGCACGAGTGGCAAAAATCGCTGCTCCCGACACGGTGTATCGCAATGATTTCCGAGGTCACGAATGTGTTAGGAATATTGGAATGGCTAGAGGGTGAATAGCGTTGACCGTACGTCGATGGAATTCTTTCGCGTTTGTTTCTACAATTTCGTTAGCGCAGCGGAATATAGATAATGAAAGCAATAACGAAATATACAACACGCTAACACAACGATATAACGTGGTTCGGAACCGCACGGTTCCTACTCCACGGATCGAGCTCTAAAGAGCTCTAGTGATGCACACACACTCACTAATCACAAATACTCCTTCTCAACACAAGTCGGAGGTGGAGAAACCCCTTACAAGTAATCTTACAACAATAAGATACTAATACAAGCAATTACAATAATGAAATACAATGCAAGTAAAGAAAACTACTTTACAGTTGCCTTTGGATTGCTTGATTGCTTGGTTGCTTGAAATCACCTTGGAGACCCTGATTTGCAACAGCAAATTGCTCCAAAACCCTCAAGAAACCGATACCAAAATCCTCCATCACGAGCTCCTTATAAAGCTTCAACTGTCTTTGGAAAAAGTCGATCACCGACGATCGGGACCATCAATCGATGCCATCGCGTGGAGACAACGGCTAGATCCACGCCGATAAGTCCAATGGAACCTTCATCACGACTAATTGTGACCATCGATCGATGGAGTCCTCACTCGACAGTCTCGACTCTTCTCGTGGTCGATTTTCGAGCACCACGACCGACACGATCACGATCGCTGAGCCATCACCGACCGCCTAACTCGGCGTGATCGCTAGGCCATAACCCGCAATAAACCCTAGTTGATCGGTCCAATGATCAACATGGCACCGCCGACCGGGCACCTCAAACATGAGGTTTTAACCCAAGTGGTTCCCCATACTTAGACCACCCTTAGCCTAGACCTAAGCCTTCGCCACCTCCATCCTCACGCCAATCCCTCCAAGTCATCCATGACTTGTTCATCCATCGCGCTAGCCTTCAGGTGCTTCAGGCTATGTCATGCTAACGGTGTCTACACCGCCAAGGCACTTTGGACTTACGCCGCCAAGACTCCGCTTGGACTTTACGCCGCCAACCATTGGACTTATGCTGCCAAGACTCCAGCTTGGACTTTACGCCGCCAATATCAAACCCTTGGACTTCTCAAATTCCAAGACTCAAACTTGGACTTTCCCTTGCCAACCCATGTTGGACTTTCCATGCCAAGACCATGCTTGGACTTTCCTTGCCAACCCATGTTGGACTTTTCATGCCAAGACCATGCTTGGACTTTCCTTGCCAACCCATGTTGGACTTTACATTGCCAAGACCCATGCTTGGACTTTCCCAAATGCCAAGTGTCCAACTTGGACTTTCCATGCCAAGTACCCAAGACTTGGACTTTCCCATGACAATTACATTGTCATATATTTTTGTCGAACATCAAAACATCACTCGAGTCAAACTCGAGTCCTGGTTAATCGTGACCTGGGCCGATTGCACCAACAGAATGTATTATTGAGTGCTAGCGGAGCACATAGGTCTTTGGAGAATGTGGTTCCGTGCTCTCTAGGTCCATCAGCTAGTTTCAGTCGAAACCGGCTGATGGACATATTCAATTCAAAAAAATTGAAGTTTTATATCGTAATGAGTGATTGAGTTTTAGGAACTCATTGGTGTCTTCGTCTAGCGGGTATCATCGTCGTAGCATTCAAAATGTTCTTTCAAGCACACTTCACACATCGGACACGAGTGGCAAAAATTGTTGCTCTCGATACGGTGTATCACAATGATTTCCAAGGTCACGAACGTATTATTGAGTGCTAGCGGAGCACATAGGTCTTCGGAGAATGTAGTTCCGTGCTCTCTAGGTCCATCAGTCGGTTTCGACCAAAACCGGATGATTGACATATTCAATTCAAAAAAATCGAAGTTTTATATCAGAATGAGTGATTGAGTCCCAGGAACTCATTGGTGTCTTCGTCCAGTGGGTATCGATGTCGTAGCATTCAAAATGTTCTTTCGAGCACACTTCACACATCGAGCATGAGTGGTAAAAATATGAATAACATATCAACACAAATTAGTTTACAGATATATATTAAAGAACATATGACACAATGATATTTATCCCAATATTTTTCTGGTGGATCAAATACATACAAAATTTCATTACTACCAAAATTAACAAACTAATATATGTTTTACTTGGTGGAGCCATTTTACAGGATCTTTTATTGTGATCCAATTGTTTGCATCTACTACACTTATTTTTAACCTTTCCCGTGTGCTTCGACTTGATCCTCGCCTTCTTTCTTCTTCCAGGTTGCACAAGGCTATGAGGCGGTACAACAATATAATCATGTTTAACCATTGGCCAATATTGTTTGCTTCTACAAGGATAAATTTGATCCATGTAAGTACTTTTCCAAGTTTCAAATAAGAAATAATGCTCACAATAGTGATATGGGTACATATTCCTATAATAACACACTGCAATAGCATGTGAGCAAGGGAATCCTGAAATTTAAAAATCACCGCAATCACATTTATGACTTTCCGTGTCAACTATATAGGAGGATCCTAAACTTTGTAGCTCCATTTCTGTTCTGCTATGTGGAAATACTGCATAAGATACAGTTCTTTGTCTCCTAGTGTCAATTTCCTTCATACCAAATGGTGTCAATACTCCAGTAAAATTAGACACTTCCTCCCCACGATTATAAAACCATTGTGCAACCTTCCTGTGTGTATTGTTTATTAGTTTTGTAATTGGGAGTTCTCGAGTGTTCTTGAATAATGCATTCAGGCTTTCAGAACAATTCGTTGTCAGCATTGAGTACCTTCTACCAGGGAAATGTACATTGGCCCATTTGTTAGGTTCTATATTTTGCAGCCATCTATAAGCATCTGCATGTCTCTCTGACATAGTCTGCATTATTTGATCATATTGTATAATTGTATTTGCTCTTGCTGCTGCCCAAAACAATCCTAGTGCAGGTCTGTCACATGTATCTGTAACAATATTACAAGACATGTGATAACAACAAAATCCATGGTGAGCAGTAGGATACACTTTACTCATTGTAGATAATATTTCACGATGTCTATCAGATATAATTGTCATACTTGATGGATCAACTGCAAGAAATATCTTTAGATGGTTTAAAAACCACTCCCAAGCTAGGCCACACTCTGCCTCAGCAATTGCAAAGGCAACTGGAAGTAGATTTCCATTGTCATCTATTGATGTGGCCATCAATAAAACACCAGGATACTTGCCTCTTAAGTGTGTTGCATCAATTCCAATTAGTTTTTGAATATATGTTCTAAAAACTCTTCCACATGCACCAAATGCCCAAAAACATCGTTGGAAATTATGATAACCATTTGATTTCAATGCAACATATGTTTCTGGGTCTCTATATTTTAGCTCCTGTAATGTCACGCCTGCCCTTTTCGGACCAGAATCCGGAGGGGCGGCGCGTGACGCGACCGTACATACATACATTACTTACAGCGGATGACTTTATACATATTTCGTACTTCTTACAGCGGAAGACTTTAGACTTTTTTTTTTCTTTTAAAACATAAACATGCATTGACATATATATATACTTCTTCTTCTTAACATAGAGCATGCATCATAACATATATAGATACTTCTTCTTACTTCTTCCTTACTTCTTCTTATTAACATAGAGCATGCATCATAACATATATAGAGACTTAGTGTTTAGTTCAAGTTCTTAAACATCATCATCATAGGGAGACATAAATAAGGACATCCATAAACATCATCATCATAGGGAAACATATATATATAGACCTAATGGATCTTCTCCACCATGCCACTACCATACACATTTGGCCCCTCCTGCTGCTCCCTTTAGTTTATCCATCCCTTACCCTTATCTGCAGTACGAGGGAAAGATAAACTATAAGCACATAGGCTTAGTAAGATCCTGTCCTACTCACAAAAACCATACATCGACATTAATAATGGCATGTAACATTCATAACATACAAGCAATATAACATGTAACATACATGGCGTAATCAACTTAACATGTAGCATAAGTAACATAAGTAAACATAACATGTATCACGCCAGATTTCTAGAGGAAGACTATGTGATAAGCCACAAACCCAAGAGTAAAATTGCTCTGGAGGAGTTAAAAGGGAAGTCACTTCTTTAGTACCACCGGTACAAGAGGATATACCATATGTCACTGCACCGCGTGTCACAGAGGATACACAGATGATACCTCGTCATAGTGGGAGGGTTGTGAGACAGCCTCTCAGATTCATGTTTTTGGACAAATCTTCTGATTTGGTCCCTAGCAAACATGAACCTGATCCCTAGACATACGACGAGGCAATCCAAGATATAAATACAGCATCTTTGCAAAGTGCAATGAATACTGAGATTGAATCTATGGATTCAAGACAGGTCTGGGAGCTCTTATGCATAGCAACTCATATGGATTATGAGGCGTGACAGATGGATGTCAAGACAGCATTCCTTAGTGAAAGTCTTGAGGAATCCATCTACATGAAGCGACCAGAGGGATTCATTGCTAAGGGCAAAGAGCGTATTGTATATAAGCTTAATCGGTTCGTTAATGGATCAAGCAAGCTTGGTCTGGGACATCCGCTGAGGAAGTAAATCCATTTTATGGATTTATTCAAAGTTCGATGGGTCTTGTGTATATCGAGATGTGACTAAACGTAGTGGTATTTTTGTACTATACGAGATGACATTTTGGTGGTTGGCACAACATCAAGTGTTATCGACGTAAGGGTATGGTCGTCCCAAACA
Organism: Wurfbainia villosa; assembly: GCA_025175895.1. Lineage (NCBI taxonomy): Eukaryota > Viridiplantae > Streptophyta > Magnoliopsida > Zingiberales > Zingiberaceae > Wurfbainia > Wurfbainia villosa. Next base: position 109,114,284 of record CM045997.1, read on the forward strand.
AGATGATACGAAGCGACTTGGGAGAAGTGGGTCACAACCTGGGGATCAAGGTTGTTGTGCTTATCCCAAGCTTCATACATAGACATGGTTTTGGATCGTTTTAGCATACAAAACTCCAAGAAGGGTTTTCTACCCTTCAGGCATGGAGTTCCTTTATCTAAGTAGATGTGTCCTAGATCATCTGAGGAGATAGAGGAGATATAGGCAGTTTCTTATGCTTCGGCATTAGGAAGCCTAATGTATGCTATGTATGAGACCGTATATCCGCTTGTAGAGGCATGGTCGCAGATATCGAGTAATCCAGATGTGACATTGATCGCGTAAAGCATATATTGTAGTGCCCGAGAAGGACTAGGATTATATGCTAGTTTACCGCAAGTGCACTAATTACTCTGTGGAGGTTACATGGATTCGATTTCCAATGATAGGGATAATAGTAAGTCTACCTCGTTTGTGTTTACTTTGGGAGGTGGAGCCATAGTATGGAGGAGTGTCAAAAGTAAATGCGTGCGGACTCCACCATGGAAGTTATGTATGTGGCACCATGAGGCGCCAAAGAAGTCGATGGCTCAGAACTTCCGATGGACTTGGATGTGATTCCTGGTTTGGTAACTATCACAATTTATTGTGATAATAATGGTGCAGTTGCAAACTCGAAGGAACCACGAGCCCATAAGGCTAGTAAACACATAGAGTGCAAGCACCACCTGATACGAGAAATCGTAAAGGAGGTAGAAGTAAGCTGTCGCCTAGATTGCATCAGAGGATGACCTGGTAGACCCTTTCACTAAGGCCCTTCTGGCGAGAGCTTTGATAGGCATGTGGAGGGAAGGGGAATCAGATGTATGGCAGTATGATGACAGCATAGTCTTTTAGTATAAGTGGGAGATTGTTGGGATGTATACTGAAAGTCTAGCTCTTTTGTATGAACATCTTTATTTTGAAATAAGAATCACATGATCATTGTTTGCATATTATATATGTGCATATTGTCTAATATTTTACATTGTAGATAACATGGTGCTTGGTGTGGCACAGAAGATCATGTTATCAGTCCCTTGTAGAATATAAGTAGAGGCTTACAACCAAGATGGTTTTGGACAAACCATTGGCATGGTTGTAGTGTAGCTTGGTATTGTTTTGTCTTGAACATAGAGTTACACTAGTACACCTCGGTGTATTGAGCAGGACCGACATAGAGGTGATTCAATTTATTGCTGACTGCATAATTGAATCGACTCGGATATTATGTTGTACATGCTCTTAATCCCGATATAATAATCTGCACATGTACTTAATATTTATTTCTTTGATTTACGAGGGTGAGATTTCTATGGATTAAATCAATATGCCCGGTAAGTTGGGAAATGATATTATTTACATGGTGTGTCGTTGATTATAGGAGGAAACCGTGTCCTATATATTAGGTTGATGATGTCCCCTTGAGGAGCTCATAAGGTTCATCATGTAAACCCTGCAGGTTGACTTAGTCAACATGATGATAAGGTTGAGTGGTACTACTCGAGGAGTTAGATGTTAATTAATTGATGGTCAGTAAATCAATTAATTGACGGACATTCGATATCTTAAACACGAGGAGATGGATGTACAAATAATATATGGAGCCCATATTAATTTATGGGGGTTGGTGAGGTAGTTCGATGATGATCCTCTAGTGGAATGGAACATCATTGATGGATCAAGTTTGTGTGGTTCCGATCCATCGGGTGGCCAAGACCCAACTCCTCCTCATGGTCCCTATCGTAGCCTAATATAAACCTCATGAAGTCTAGAACCGACGGTGGAGATTAAATCTCTAGATCCGACGGTTGGGATTAAATCCCTAGAACCGACGGTTGAGATTAAATCTCTAAATCCGACGGTTAGGATTAAATCCCTAGAACCGACGGTTGAGATTAAATCTCTAAATCCGACGGTTAGGATTAAATCCCTAGAACCGACGGTTGAGATTAAATCTCTAAATCCGACGGTTGAGATTAAAACCCTAGAACCGACGGTGGAGATTAAACCAAGGCCTAAACCTAACTCTATATATAAGGGAGCATGGGTTGGGCGGCAACTAAGTTTTGAATGGATGATGGAAATTAGGGTTTAGCCTCTCTTTGTTTTAAGTAACCCTAAGGAGGAAACCCTAATTAGGGTTTTGGCTCCTTGGGTCAAGGCCAAGGTGAGGAAAGAAGGGTGGGCGGCAACTTGAGGAAGATCTCTTCTTCTTCCTTGAAGGTGGCTAGCTCCTAGATCTCTTCTCTCCACTATGGTTGGGCGGCAAGAAACCCTAAGGAAGAAACCCTAATTTGATTAGGGTTTGGTTCCTTTGCATGGGCGGCCAAGGTTTGGGAAAGAAGATGGGCGGCAACAAGTGGAAGATGAGTTTATTCTTCTTCCTAAGGCTTGGTCGGTCCCTTCCTTCTACCCTCTACCTTGGTCGGTCCATACTCTATCCTTCTTCCCCTCTTCCATGGCCGGCACATAGAAGATGGTTTTCAATAAGATTAGGGTTTGGTTGGGCGGCTAGGGTTTGGAAGTTGGAGTGGGCGGCAACTATAGGAGAAGTTCTCTTCTTATTCCTAAGGTGTTGCCGGGACCTATCTCTATTCCTTCTACCTTGGTCGGGGCTCAACCGAATTCCCTTTCTCCTCTTCATTCCATCTTGGCCAGTGGCACCAAAACTAGGGTTTGTCCCTAGTTCGGTTCCTTGGTTGTTTCCATTATGTTCTCTCTATTCTTGGGGCCGGCGGCATCAACCCTTTTGTGGATTGGTGGTTGGCTCAAGCAAGAAGGGAAAGAGAGTTCTTCTTTCTTTGGATTGAAGAAGATCTAGGATGCTTCAACTTGTGGAGGATCTTCGCCCACACGAAGTCTACAAGGAGGTTAGGACATACGATAGAAGATCAAGAGGTATAAAAGTTTTATAACTTTTATTATTGTTCTTTGCATGTTCTTATTTGATATGCTAGCTTATGTTCTTTATGTTAGTATATGTTGATTATACTATTTTACATTTGCATGTATTTGTATAATCATGGACCCCGATAAGAAACACAAAAACCGGCGATCCGTCCGTCGTCTCTTCCGCGGCTAACCGACTAGAAGAGTTGTGTTGCTTGAACAACTAGTTTGTTCAAGCGATCGCTCGAGTCGTTAGCACGACGACGAATTGGTTGTGCTTAGGAAACTCATCCCCTCCGGATTAGTTTTCATTTGTTGAAAATTTTAATCCGGGGACATGGGAGCCAATGAGCCTCCGAGGATTAGCACATTGCCAACATAACATACCAACAACTTCATATGCATATAAATCTTGAATTAAAACTTCCTTTAATCATCAAACAAAAACATATGTTGGCCGAATGGTTCATAGAGGTTTCTAGGGTTATCTTTTAACCTAATTCATTTAACATGACAACAACTTCATATGCATATAAAACATGAATTAAACTTCATTTAATCACCAAAAATACATGATGGCCGAATGGTCCATAGGGGTTTCTAGGGTTGTCTTTTAACCTAATTCATTTAACATAACAACAACTTCATATGCATATAGAACATGAATTAAACTTCATTTAATCACCAAAAATACATGATGGCCGAATGGTCCATAGGGGTTTCTAGGGTTATCTTTTAACCTAATTCATTTAACATACCAACAACTTCATATGCATATAAATCTTGAATTAAAACTTCATTTAATCATCAAAAACATATGTTGGCCAAATGGTTCATAGAGGTTTCTAGGGTTATCTTTTAACCTAATTCATTTAACATGACAACAACATCATAATCCTACAAAACATGGACTAAAACTTCATTGAATCATCAAGATCTAGGGGTGGCCGAATGGTCCATGTAGGTTTTTAGGGCTAACCTTTAACCTAATCCAATTAACCTCCTAACAACATCTTCTTCTTACAAACATGATGTAGAATTTCAATAAAACACCCAAAAATTCATGTTGGCCGAATCTAACATATGGATTTCTTTTACAAATAAAGAATCGGTTACTGTATGCAGGTGAGGGATACTTACATCCTTCGCTTTGCTTTGAGTGGGAAGATGACCTAAGGAAAACCAAAACCTAGCCTTCTCCTTGCTTGGATGGGGTTCGGCCAAAGGATGAAGAGGGAGCTATAGAATTCGGTGAGGAAGAAGAAGAGGAGGAGAAATGAAGTTTTGATAACTCATGCCCCCTCATTTCCCCTATTTATTCATTTGAAGAGTCCCTTGATCTCTCTTACACTTAACCATAATTTCCCCTATTCCTCTAATGATATAATCCTATTGGGCTTCTGGTTGGTGGGTGCATCTATAGGGCTTGGCTATCTCTAGAGGTTTGGGGTTCAATTCCTAGGCCTTGCATCCCTTTTTGGCTCCTTTTCTTTTATTTTTGAAAGAGCCCACATAAAGTCCCTATAATCATACAAAATTTCTTATAAAATGGAAATGGGGAATTCGGCCAAGGATGAGGAAGAAGGAGAATGAAGAAGGAAAGTGGGGTTTTACTTCCTCTCTTCTCTTAATTCTCCTCCTTAATACCTAGGGAATGAACACTCTTCATCCTTCCCATCTATATTCTTTGTATATTCTTTATATATCTTATCCATGAATCATCCTATGGTCTTGTACATTCTTTATATATCTTATCCATAAATTATCCTAGGGTCTAGTGGTGTCAAGGCTACCTCCCTATTAGGAGGTTCAGGGTTCAAATCCTACCTATAACTATTTTTTTTTAAAACCTTTTATGACCTTAAAACCTATATAATTACTTTGCATAGTTTAGAATTTTGCGGGCGTTACATGTAAAAACCTAGGAGATCACTATAATCCTTATCAAAATCACCTACCACCTTATTTAGAGCTTTTTGATGTGCATAATAGGCCTTTCTATATGATATATGCACTCCATATCGTGATTGCATCTCTCTCTGTATATTTATAGGTCTATACTTATCTGATGATACAAACTGATTTTCAATCTAAGAAGCTATAAAAGAAGATGTGCATGCAGGATGATCAGTCATATTCAAGGAAAGACCGCACTAGTGATGTTGTAAATATTTTGTAACCGTGAACTCAATATCTCCCCTTGCAATTATTGTCCATGTGCAATTTTCTCCCTGACAAATTGCTTTAACTCTAGTTTTTCTTATGTCCTTAATCTTGTATCTGAATCGTCTTTTCATAGCATACTCAGCAAGTGCGGCTTTAAAATGTTTTTGCGTTGTGTAAACCTACAATAAATATTTATGTTAGCACAATGTAGTTAAATTAAATTAATATTGAGAAAGTTAAAAATGCATTACCTGACCAACAAAAAATTCACTATGGTCAACTGGTTCAAGTATTTGCAATGGAACAAGTGAGTTCATTATATATGAATCTTCAGCTATTGAAAATTCCTCTTCAAGATTGCTATATTCGTTAGTATTTACTCTCTCACTTAACGAATATTGCATATCATTTGCTAAGTAATCATCCTCAGATACGTCCCTTTGAATTTCGACTTTCATTCTATTGTCATTAAATTCTTGTTCAGATCACGTATCCTCAAATAAATCTTGCAAACCTGTAGTAGTATGACTTGGGTCTTCCTCAATACTAAGCGGCGCTTGTTCATTCAAATTGAATCTGTAATTGGTGGTCTCTTCGATATTCACCACACCACTAGAGGAAATTGAAGATATCATATTGGTAGTACTCATATTTATATTTAGATTATCACATAAGTATCAGTGTCGGTTCTCTATTTCTGAATCAATAGATTCCATCATAACTGATAGCATGTCATCACATATTTCATCATCCCTGCATTGATACATTCAGCAATTAACAATATTATGAGAAGAATTTTGTTAAGTTTGTGAATATTTACAAATCACTTTGCATGGGTGGAGGAGATTGATATCTCATAATATGTGTATCTTTCTAGTATTTTAGACTTTATCATTATAACAACAAACAACTTCTAAATAATAACCACGCTTTATATTACTATTTAAATTGTTAATACAAGTAACAAATTTAAAAATACCTAAACAATGCTAGAAACCATGAAAGCCCAACTGCAAAACGACTTAAAACAATTAGTCATGTTAATCTATAGATAAGAAAAATACATTTACATTCACAATTTGGAATAAGTAAACATACATGTTGAGCTGATTAGAACTTAAAGCTTCATCCTCAATAAAATTTTAGATATCGGCAAGTTGTGAATTGGAAAATTAAAAATAGATTGATCCCACATCGGAACAGTACTTTATATCTTAATGTCGGGTTTTGAAATTATAGAGTCGCTAAAGCTTCGTGTATAGGGAGGAGCTGCCAAAGGGCTAGTGTAGACCGTCGGAAATAAAGAAACCAAAGGTTAGGAGATTTAGAGAGATTTTAGGGTTACCGATATAAAGAAGAAGGTGCACAGTTTGTATTTCTCCTTCACCGTAGGCAGTGGTCGGAAAATGACACGGAACGGAGTGGTGCACACCGGCGGAACACAATCAACAAATTCACCTTCGCCCTTCGCCCTTCACGATTTTATGATGACACGCCTCGGACGGAGCAGTGATTTCCTTCGCGGTAACATGGCTTGGAATCTGTGATGACGCAGCTCAGAGCGGGATTTCAATTCGGACGAGCATGGGACGCACACGCGGAGGAGCGGAGGGTAAATCCGAAAAGAGATACGTGATTAGGTCATTTTGAAACTTATGTATGTGTTTTCAGTATTTTCCAACTTAGAGAACTTGATTTAGTAAATTGTCGATCAAACAATGGTCAAACCATTATCAAACATCAAAATACCACTCGAGTCAAACTCGAGTCCAGTCAATCATGACCCGGGTCGATTGCACCAACAATCTCCCCAAAATATTGTCAAACATCAAAACACTACTCGAGTCCAACTCGAGTCTGGTCAATCGTGACCTGGGTCTATTGCACCAACAAGATGAAGATACCAAATTAAGATTTTGGGACGACCTATATGAAGTATTATAAAATATTCCATTAAATGAAATGATTTTAATAGGAGGTGATTTAAATGGACATGTTAGAGTGAAAAATGAGGAATATGAGAGGGTGCATGGGGGTTATGGATTTGAAATAAGAAATGAAAAAGGTAAAACTATATTAGATTTTATAATAGCATATGATCTTATATTTTTAAGAAAAGAAGAGTACTTGGTCATGTTCAAAAGTGGAAATAATAAATTGCAAATTGACTTTATTATGGTTAGGGAGAGAGATAGAAAGATTTGAAAAGATTATAAAGTCATCCCCGGAGAAAGCTTGACTACCCAACATAGATTAGTAGTATTGGATATACACCTCAAATATAGTATTAATAGAAGAAAAATATACACCTCAAATATAATATTAATAGAAGAAAAATATACACGACTCCTAGAATTAAGTAGTGAAAGTTAAAGGATGAGAAACAAACCATATTTAAAGAGAATGTAGGAGTACAAGTATTAGATGAAATTACGATAACCCTAATACGACATGGAATAAGATGATATCAAAGTTGAAAATATTAGTTAAGAGCATACTCGGTGAATCAAAGGGACATGCACCACCAAATTAGGAATCTTGGTGGTGGAATGAGAAAGTACAAGAGAAAGTGAAGGGAAAAAACGAACATCCTATAAAGAATTATATATTTGTAAGAATGAGAAAATTTTAAAAAATATACAATAACAAAGAAAGAGGCTAAGAAAGCAGTGAATGAAGCTAAGAATGAAATTTTTGAATAGTTATATCGAAAATTAGATACAAAAGAAGATGAAAGAGATATTTATAGAATAGCTAAAGTGAGATAGAGGGCATCAAAAGATCTTAATCAAATAAGATATATTAAAGATGAATGCAATATGTACTAGTAAATGATGAAATAAAAGAGCAGTGAAAGAGATATTTTATGAAGGTTTAAATGATCAACTTAATTTAGGTAATTTAAGTCAAATGAGTATAGAAATTTAAATTTTTATCATATAATTCAAATTTTAAAAGTAGAACAAGCTTTAAATGGAATGCAAAATGAAAAAATTATGGGACCAGATGATATTCCAATGGTTGTATGGAAGTGCCTAGGGAAACAAGGTATTGAATGACTTACAAAATTATTTAATATGATATTAAAAACAAAAACGATATCTGATCAATGGAGGATAAGTACTCTAATTCCCTTATATAAGAATAAAGGAGATACACAAATTTGTACAAACTATAGAGGTATTAAACTAATGAGTCATACCATGAAACTTTAGGAAAAAGTAATAGAAAAAAATTAAGGAAGAAGAGCACGGTTCTTGAAAATTAATTTGGATTCATACTAAGAAGGTTGACAATAGAAGTTATACATCTTCTCAGATAACTAATTGAAAAGTATCAGAAGCAAAAATAGGATCTACACATGGTATTTATTGACTTAGAAAAAATTTATGATAGAGTTCCAAGATAAATTATATGAATAATTCTAGAAAAGAGAGGTGTTAGTGTAACATATATTGAACTAATTAAGAATATGTATGAGGAAGTAACGACCAAAGTGAAGACTTCAAAAACATTTGCAATAAAGATAGGGTTATATCAAGGATCAACTCTAAGTCCCTATCTTCTTACACTAATCATTAATGAACTCACTGGACATATTCAAGACACATTACTGTAGTGCATATTGTTTGCGGATGATATTATTTTGATAGATTAGACAAGTGAATGAGTAAATACTAAATTAGAATTTTGGTGGGAAACACTAGAAGTGAAAGGTTTAGTATAGTAAAGATGGAATATATGGAATTTAAGTGTATTAAGATAGGAGATGACGAGTTATATAAAACTGAGAGCTTTAAATATTTAGGATCATTTTTGTAAGGTGATGGAGAAATTGAGAAAGATGTCTGACATAGAATACAAGCAAGATGATTGAAATGGAGAAAAATATCGAGTATTTTATGTGATCATAAAGTACCTCTAAAATTGAAAGGGAAGTTTTATAAAATGACGGTTAGACTTGCTATGTTATATGGTGTTGAATGTTAGGATACGACTCGAGCACATGAGCAAAAAATGAGAGTTGTAGATATGAGGTTGTTAAGGTAGATGTGTGGACATATGAGAATGGGCAGAATAAGAAATGAGAGGATTAAAGAGACAGTCAGAGTTGTATCTATTGAAGGAAATGTTGGTGCAATCGGCCCAGGTCACGATTGACCAGGACTCGAGCTTGACTCAAGAGATATTTTGATGTTCGACAAAAATATATGACAATGTGATTGTCATGGGAAAGTCCAAGTCTTGAGTACTTGGCATGAGAAGTCCAAGCATGAGTCTTGGTAATGGAAAGTCCAAGTGGGACACTTGACATTTGGGAAAGTCCAAGCATGGGTCTTGGCAATGTAAAGTCCAAGCATGGGTCTTGGCAAGGAAAAGTCCAAGCATGGGTCTTGACATGGAAAGTCTAACATGGGTTGGCAAGGGAAAGTCCAAGCTTGAGTCTTGGCATTTGAGAAGTCCAAGGGGTTTGATATTGGCGACGTAAAGTCCAAGCGGGAATCTTGGCAGTATAAGTCCAATGGTTGGCGACGTAAAGTCCAAGCGGAGTCTTGGCAGCGTAAGTCCAATGTGCCTTGGCGGTGTAGACACCGTTAGCATGACATAGCCGATGGAAGCACCTGAAGGCTAGCGTAATGGATGAACAAGTCATGGATGACTTGGAGGGATCCGAGAGGCATGAGGCTGATGGAAGTGGCTAGAAGGCTTAGGTCTAGGCTAAGGGTAGTCTAGCAAGTATGGGGGAACCATACTTGGGTTAAAACCTCATGTTTGAGGTGTGTCAGTTGACTGGTGTCATGTGGCAGTCGACTAGCATGAGTCAACTAGGGTTTGACTGCGAGAATTAGCCTGGGCGATCATTGCGAGGTGGGTAGTCGATCGATTGGTAGCAATCGGCCGATCATGTGATCGATCGGTGTGATATATTCGAGCACGGAATGGTCGGCTGGCGATGGACATGATCGATGATCACGATGTCCTATCCGTTGGATTTTTTCAGCGTGGATTACATCATTGTCTCACAGCAACAGTGTCATCAGTCGACTGATCGACAATTTCCAGCCCAGGCAGAAGCTTTAAATGGAGCTCGAGGAGGAGGAAATCAATAAGGTTCTTTGAGGTGTTTTGAGGCGAGTTGCTGCTGCAATTCAGGGTCTCCAAGTGCTACTCGATCAACCTAGCAAGCAAGCATTCAAAAGAGTTTTGTGTAAAGTTTTCTTTGCATCTCTTGTTGTATTTCATATTGTATTTGCTTATTGTATTTAGTTTATTGTTGTAAACTATTGTAAGACGTTTCTCCGCCTCTAACTTGTGTCGAGAAGGAGTTATTGCATAGTGGTGTGTGATTGATATCGCTAGAGCTCTTTAGAGTTTGATCCATGGAGTAAGAATCATTCGGTTCTGAACCACGTTAAATACTTGTGTTTGCATGTTTGTCTATTTCGTTATTGCTATTTCTTATTATTCCACTGCACGCTAACGATTGTGTAGAGACGAACGCAATTGAATTCCATCTCGCAACTAGCACAACGCTATTCACCCCCCCCCCCTCTAGCAGTCAACATTTCCTCTACAATTGGTATCAGAGCCCGGGGCTCTTCTATGAACTAACCGCCGAGAGCAAAGACAAAGACACTAGAGGGAAGAAGATGGATCTTCAAGAAAGATGGGGCGATGACATAGCGATTCCACCCACCTTCGACCGCGAAAATTTTGCGTATTGAAAAGGTAGGATGGAATATTTTCTAATGTCAAATATAGAAAATTGGTTTACCGTGATTATAGGTTTCGATGCTCCGAGAGGAGAGAACGGAGAAATCCTCAAGATGAAGAGGTGGACCGAGAAGCAACGACAAAAATTCAAGACAACCGTTAAGGTAACAAAAATGTTAGTTAATTTGATACCTAACGATATTTTGTCTAGATTAGGAAGCTATAGGGATGCCAAGGAGTTGTGGAACAAGTTGGTCAAGTTCTACAACAATCCCGAATCGGTCCAAGAAGACTTGGAAGAGGAGGAGGCCGAAGAAGAAGCTTCATCATCCTCACAAGAAAGTGAGGAGTCAACCTCCAAATCGGTGGAAGAAGAGGAAGAATTGGAGGAGACCTCCACCTCTAGGATTGAGGGGGAGAAGATTAGAGCATCCTCAACACCGGAGCAACAAGAAGAATCATCTACATTCGGTCGAGAGGAAGAGCAAGCTCAAGAGACCCTCACCATCGAACTAGGTAACTCAAGCAATTTGGTTTTAAATAAAAAATATATAATATGCTTTGAGTATAGGGAAACCGGGCACTATAAGAGCAAGTGCCCAAAAAGAGTCAAGAAAGCTTCACCCGTGCCAAAGGTCAAGGAGATCGGTGCCTCAATGCAAAAGATCAAGGAGCAAGTGATTTGCTTCAAATACCGGCTACCGGGGCATTATAGGAGTCAATGCCTTAGGGGGAGCAAAAAGATCCAAAATGGAGCATCACATGTAGGGGGAGCTAAGGCTAACCCTAAGGTATATTTTAGTAATGCTCCTTCTAATTTGAATGTTAAAAGGCATGCTAGGAATTTCAATTCTCTTGAAATTTATCATGACAAGCATGCTAGGAACAATGAATATTGTTTATGAGCTAAGAAAGTCAACCTTAGGAATAAGGAGAAATTTGGGACTAATGTCCCTAAAAATAATTTATCTAAAGACAAATCTAGGTCAAATAATTCTAGACCAATTCTACCTAGGGAAACAATTAGAAAAGTACAAGAGCACCTAGGTTTTAACCCTAAATGGACTAGGCATATGCCTAGGAAAAATAATGCCCAAAGATTAAATCAAATTTCAAAAATTGGGCAATTAAAGGTTGAAAATCAAGCCTTGAGGTCAAGGCTTGAGAATATGGAAAAGACCTTTAGGATTATGCAAAACCAAATAAAAGGATCAAATAGTCAAAGTCTAGGGTCTAGGTCCAAGAGTCAGCACCTAGGGCCTAAGAGACAAGAGTCAACCAAGGGCAAGAAAGGTTTGGGTCACAAACCTAAGTCTAAGGTGGTTTATCATAGTGTTCCATTTGATTATGGAACACAAACTAGATCTAGGAAGACCAAGGTTACTAAAGAAGTCATCCCTAAGGGTAACCAAGGTGTGTGCGTAGTGACTAGGGTTTCAAGGAAACCTAGGAAAGCCACTAAGAAGGTTATAAGGGGAGTCACCCCTAGAGTTAACCATGGCAAGATCCAAATGATCAAGGCTAACAAGCCTAAAAGGGTCATTAGGAAGGTATCTAGGGAGGTCATCCCTAAGGAATATCTAGTAAACCCTAGGAGCTCAAATAGGTTTTGGGTTCCTAAGAGCGTGATCGATTTACGCTAGATGGGTTTAGGGTGTGCCAACTTTAAATGAAAGGGTAGTTAACCTAACCATAGTAAAGGTGACACTTTAGGTGATTTTCAAGGTTATATGATACCTTGAAAATAGGTTTGATCTTTGATCCTAAAAGATCTTATGATGTGCCAATACATTTTTAGGACTATGAAAAATCAATTAAATTGACACAATTTAGGTCTAGAGGTCATTGTATGTCATTTTGGGTTTTTGCCACATTTGGGAGAAAAGTAGCATTATGGCAAAATATACTTAATTATATCAAATGACAACTAATTTTAAAATTTTAGGTATTCTTATACCCATACCTTTTATTTGTCATGCCTTGATTGTCATATAACATGTCATGACATCATGTTTAATTTTTATCATTTATATGTCATGATTATGTGTAGGATCAAGGTTAATAATGTCATGTGTTTATAGATTATGTTGGTGCAGGGGCACTAGAAAATCGAACCTTGATTTTGATGATGACAAAGATTCAAAGTTAAGCTATTTTGTTATCTCATGTGATATGCTAAGTGTGCAGGAAGTGTTTAAGCTAAGCCAAAGGTCGAGCGACATTCGGAGAATCTCAAGTTGAGAAACCATGGTGGTCGGGCGACACCAGGAGAACCTCGGGTAGTCGAGGAACCTCAGTGGTGACCGAAAGCTAAGCGACAGGTCAAGAGGACCAAAGGTAAGCTCCGTGTGTGGAGCGGTGGTAAGGACACGCCCTCGGTTAGAGGACAATCCTAGGCATCGATACGACTAAAGATTCCGGAGGAATGCTGAAGTTGAGATCGGACAGTCAAAGGACTGTCACACTGCATGGCATTATACATCTATTGTGCTAATCTTGTATTGCAGAATTCTGCGCAATATCGGAGATGTCGAGATCAAGGCGTCGCTTGGACTAAGAGGATCGATCCGATGTTTAATCACCAAAGGTCACAAGGTCAAAGAGATAGAGATTGATGTCACCACCTCAGGATAAGATAAGCTGCCACCTCAGGATAAGATAAGCCGCCACCTCAAGATAAGATCCACAAGTTTTGGATATGGATCGGGACAAATTCCAAGGCGTAAATATATAAAAGGAGGGGAGGACTAACACCCAAAAAAAAAAGAATCTCTCAAGTGCTCGTGCTCTCTACAACGCTACTCCGACCGTGCGTCATCTTCTAATTAATTGTCGGTATTATTATTATATTTCAGATTAATTTGTATAAGGACCGAAGGTTGTTACACCTTTATAATCATTGTAATCGTCTTGTCTCTTACCTCCAACGAGGAAGAGACTTTTAGTGATTGCCCTTCGGAAGCGATCAAGGATCGCAGGGCCTTGGATTAGCAGTCGGTGGGCTGTGAACCAAGTAAAAAGCTTTGTGTCTTTCTTGTGTTTATCTTTTGTTTTTCGCTGCGTACTTGGTTTTAATCGCCGAAAAAGAAAAGTTTTCACTAACGCTATTCACCCCCCCCCCCTCTAGCGTTTCAAATCGATCCAACAATTGATATCAGAGCGGGGGCGCTCAGATTCGGTGCAACCACCGATCGAGCATTTTCTTTTCTTTATTTTTATTTTTAATTTTTAATTATCTCCCGCACTACTAATCCAAGACCAAGTCTTGGGACTTTTTGGTTTGTGTTTTTTTTGCGATTATTAGAAGATCGTTGACCGAGCTAACCATGAAAGAGTATCGCTCAATGCCTAAAGGTAACAATGTCAATTTAAATTTTAAATTCCATATTATTTGTTTCAAGTGCAGGGAGAGAGGACACTATAAAAATAAGTGTTCTACTCGTAAGACTCGAATGACACAACCGACGGCAAAGGAGACACCATTGCCAGGAGTACGGAAGAACAAGGAGCACATCAAGTGCTTCGGGTGCGGAAGATTCGGTCACTATAAGAATCGATGTCCGGAGAAAAAGGTTAGTAAAATTAATAATTTTGAAAAGTTGAGTTTTAGAATAGTTGATAATTTAGATAAATTGTGTAATTGTTGTCAATTAAATAAAACAATTAATAATTCAACTAATAAAAAATTAATTAATTCAGATTTAATTAGTTTAAATAATAATAATAACAATATCATGGAAGAAAATGATCAAATTAATCTTACATTTGATAAAATTAACCAAGAGATTAATCAAATTTTTAGTTTAATTAACATAGATCTAGATCAAGTCAAGGATAAAACCAACCTAGGACTTAATAAGAATAATCAAAACCTTGATCAGAATAATCAAACCATAGGACAGAATCATCAAATCCTAGATCTGATTAATCTAGATAATTCCGAATTAAAAAATTCTGTTTTGAAAAATTCAACCATAAAAAATTCGAAATTAACTTTAAAAAATTCCAAAGATAATCTAAATAATTCTAATAATAATTTTACCTTTAAAACCTCTAATAATCTTATCTTAAATAATTCTAATAATAATTCTTCCTTTAAAAACTCTAACAATATCTTAAATAATTCTAATAATAATTCTATCTTTAAAAACTCTAACAATCTTATCTTAAATAATTCTAACAATAATTCTACTTTTAAAAAGTCTAATAATCTTATCTTGAAAAAGTCTAATAATATTATTTTGAAAAATTCTAATAATCCTATTTTAAATAATTCACAATCTAACTTAATTAAAAATTCAAAATTAGTTAATCAAACCAATAAAATTAATTATAATAGAGTACCATTTGATTATACACAAATTAATAATCTAGCAATTAAACCTTCAACTTTTAAAAATTCAACTAATAAATATGAAGACTTGGGTTACAAGTCTAAGCTAACCAAAAATCAAGACACTAAAATTTGTAAACCTAATTATAATAAAGTATCTTATAACTATGGAACAAATAAAAGTCCACCCAAGAAAATAACCATTTCTTTAAATTGATTGAATGTAGCTTGCTCATGCATACATATCATTATCATGCTTTTTTTGTCATGTCATACATACTAGTTTTAAATTAACTCTCATAGAATGGTTAGATAGGAAATAATTAATTAATCTTGACAACATAGTATCAGGACGCGGTGAGATGATAGTACATTAAGGAAACGAAGTCAAGTGTATCCGAGTTGGATAAGGAGTATCTAGCTTGGTACATTTAACTAAGTGGAACTAACTGAAGCTACCTCACCACATCCTAAATTAGTTAGACCAGGATATAACCCTAAGTGAATTAAGTGTGTAATTTCTTAAGTTGGCTTTGTCTAAGGAAGTGGTCGTTGTTCCGATCAAAGAAGGCCCCTGTGCCTCGCCACGACCTGGAAGCCCTCTTTTGAAATGTTCACTTAACTAACTAAAGGTTAAATCTGAATCTAACCCAAGATTAATTAATTTCTAAGGCATTAAATTAAATTCATCTCACAATACCTATAAGGATAACTTGGTTGATCATATAGAATGGGTGAGATGGTAAGGACAACAAATTAAAAATAATTTTGAAAACAATTTCAAATTTTATATACACATAAATAGATTCTTAAAACTATTTTTATTGGTTGCCATGATTATTGTGTGTAGTTATATGTAGTTTTCAAAACAACTATTCTTCTTAAAATGATGGTTAGTTGACCAATATTGAAAATCTAAATCCTTAGGTCAACTTTAGATACCTAGACCCTGTGGACACTTAGGTGAGCCTTCCTTATGGCCAACAAGGATGTCCTAAGAGTTTGTCAGACAAAAGGGGAGACCCTCTAGATAAGCCTTCCTTGTGGCTAACAAGGATGTTAGGTTAAGGGGGAGGTTCTAATTGGATAATCATCATAGAAGTTGTTAAAAAATATTTTTTAAAAAAAATCACCAATATTTTCTAAATTTAAATCCTTCTTTTGATAATATGCCAAGGGGGAGAGAAGACTTAAGTTGGACAAACTTAGTATCTAGCTACCTCCAGTTTGGCATAAAAACCAATAGATATGAGCCTTTAAAATGTTTTTTTTCTTTCTCAAAATTTTATAACAATGTTAAAGGTTAGGGGGTCACATTCTAACCTAGGATATACATTGTTGGTGCAGGATCTAGAAACCTAAACTCCTAAGTATTAAAGGAAGTTGAACATATTAAATCAACTTGATTAGAATGTTTAAAAATTCTATTTCTTGGCAATGTACCCAATATAAAGTTATTTTTGATATATGTCAAAGGGGGAGAGAGAATAAAGTTAAGAGGTTACTTACTTTTTCTTTCCCAAAAAGTAATTGTTTTTCAAAAATCACCTAGGGTTAAGGGGGAGGTACCCTTAAGGGGGATGTTTTGAAAAATGACTGTTCATATTTTTTCTCTTAACTTTGAATTGGTTTGCCATATAGATCAAAAAGGGGAGATTGGTGCAGGGGCACTAGAAAATCGAACCTTGATTTTGATGATGGCAAAGATTCAAAGTTAAGCTATTTTGTTATCTCATGTGTTATGCTAAGTGTGCAGGAAGTGTTTAAGCTAAGCCAAAGGTCGAGCGACATTCGGAGAATCTCAAGTTGAGAAACCATGGTGGTCGGGCGATACCAGGAGAACCTCGGGGAGTCGAGGAACCTCAGTGGTGACAGACCAAAGCTGACAGTGTCAAGAGGACCAAAGGTAAGCTCCGTGTGTGGAGCGGTGGTAAGGACGCGCCCTCGGTTAGAGGACAATCCTAGGCGTCGATACGACTAAAGATTCCAGAGGAATGCTGAAGTTGAGATCGGACAGTCAAAGGACTATCACACTGCATGGCATTATACATCTATTGTGCTAATCTTGTATTGCAGGAATTCTCAAGTGCAACAATAATCGAGATGTCGAGAGTCGATCAAGGCGCTTGATCGCTAAGAGGATCACCGATCGATGCGATTTAATCAACCAAAGGCACAAGGTCAAAGAGATAGAGATTGATGCCACCACCTCAGGATAAGATAAGCTGCCACCTCAGGATAAGATAAGCCGCCACCTCAAGATAAGATCCACAAGTTTTGGATATGGATCGGGACAAATTCCAAGGCGTAAATCTATAAAAGGAGGGGAGGACTAACACCCAAAAAAAAAGAATCTCTCAAGTGCTCGTGCTCTCTACAACGCTACTCCGACCGTGCGTCATCTTCTAATTAATTGTCGGTATTATTATTATATTTTTGTACTTAATTTGTATAAGGACCGGTAAGGTTGTTACCGGCCTTATAATCATTGTAATCGTCTTGTCTCTTACCTCCAACGAGGAAGAGACTTTTAGTGATTGCCCTTCGGAAGCGATCAAGGATCGCAGGGCCTTGGATTAGCAGTCGGTGGGCTATGAACCAAGTAAAAAGCTTTGTGTCTTTCTTGTGTTTATCTTTTGTTTTTCGCTGCGTACTTGGTTTTAATCGCCGAAAAAGAAAAGTTTTCACTAACGCTATTCACCCCCCCTCTAGCGTTTCAAATCGATCCAACAGATTATATCATATGTCATGACATCATGATCATTGGCCATGTTTAATTATGTTATCATTTATGCCATGATCATTCATGCATTTAAGTTAGTGAAAATTGATTTAAAGACAATGGCATGACTTGAAGGCTCATTTATAAGAGAATCAAGTAGAGTTGTCTTAGAAAATGCATGAGACTTTAGTTTAAGATGAATTAAAACCCACATCTCACATCACATTGACTTGTATGTATTTTTATACACCCTAGATACATGTGAGATGCTAGGATATGAGTTAAGTTCAAGGTGCATAGTTTTTGCATCTAGATGAACTAAAACTCATCTTATTTCATTTGTGGATCATTGGGAAAGCTTGTGAACAAGTCATGTACATTAAGCCCAAGGAATATGATCCAAAATAAGATTTTAAAAACATTTTAAAATCATTTTAGGAAACCTTGGTGAAGTCTATCTTTTGATAGCAATCACCATTGATGAAGTTGATACAAAGTGAGCTAAAACTTAGAAGTTTTTCTTCACTTTTGAATTTTGTATCAATTTTGATATTTTATGGGTAAAATATTTTTCTATCATTTTTCACCCATTGTATTAGTCATAAGTATTATACGTATGAATTTTCATGATTTTTCGATATATGTATAATTATTTATGAATTTTTAAAATCCATTTTTGATAACTGAAAATCAGATTTTATTATCACGATCAACCTCGTGGTACGATCGATGATGGAGTAATGATCGGATCTCGATAGAGTCGATCATCATGCTGATTTCGGGAAAAATAAGGTTGTTTAGCCCATTTTTAGCCATGGTAAAGTTCCCTAACCACTTCTAACCCTAGGATATGCTTTGGGAAGCATTATAAAGGGTGAAAATCCATTGGATATGGATTAGGAGAGTTGTTAGGATGATGTATCAAATTTAAGGTGTGGAGAGTTCATGTTTGAACTTTGAACCTTATTTTTGATGGTTTAAAGTTCCTATTGGCTTAGGGACTTCCCAAGGACATTGTTGGTGCAATGGTTAAGGGGAAGCAAGCCTTTAGGGGGAGGTATCCATCAAGGGATGATGGATGGTAATTTTCCTCATGAAATGGAAAATGGGATTTTGAGATACCCAATTTGGAAATTCGGAGAGTGTATAGGATTGTCTCTCTTGAGTGATATGGGACTTATCACTAGGAAGATGGTAGGCATCCTAGGTATTTTTGGACCAAGGGGGAGATTGTAAGATCTCATTGGATATGAGATATTGACCTCTTTGGGTGAACCTTTTTGATGTATGTCAAAAAGGGGGAGAAAGGTAAGATTACCAATTTGGGAAATTGGTAAGGGAATTTGAGTTAGTGTTCTAACTCAAAGGTATGTGTTTTTGTCAAACATCAAAAAGTGGGAGATTGTTGGTGCAATCAGCCCAGGTCACGATTGACCAGGACTCGAGCTTGACTCGAGAGATGTTTTGATGTTCGACAAAAACATATGACAATGTGATTATCATGGGAAAGTCCAAGTCTTGAGTACTTGATATGAGAAGTCCAAGCATGGGTCTTGGCAATGGAAAGTCTAAGTGGGACACTTGGCATTTAGGAAAGTCTAAGCATAGGTCTTGGCAATGTAAAGTCCAAGCATGGGTCTTGGCAAGGAAAAGTCCAAGCATGGGTCTTGGCATGGAAAGTCCAACATGAGTTGGCAAGGGAAAGTCCAACATGGGTTGGCAAGGGAAAGTCCAAGCTTGAGTCTTGACATTTGAGAAGTCCAAGGGGTTTTATATTGGCGGGGTAAAGTCCAAGCGGGAGTCTTGGCAGCATAAGTCCAATGGTTAGCGGTGTAAAGTCCAAGCGGAGTCTTGGCAGCGTAAGTCCAATGTGCCTTGGCGGTGTAGACACCATTAGCATGACATAGCCGATGGAAGCACCTGAAGGCTAGCGCAATGGATGGACAAGTCATGGATGACTTGGAGGGATCCGAGAGGCGTGAGGCTGATGGAGGTGGCTAGAAGGCTTAGGTCTAGGTTAAGGGTGGTCTAACAAGTATGGGGGAACCATACTTGGGTTAAAACCTCATGTTTGAGGTGTGTCAGTCGACTAGTGTCATGTGACAGTCGACTGGCATGAGTCAACTAGGGTTTGACTGCGGGAATTGGCCTAGCAGTTGACTACCAGAGGTGGGCAATCGACTGATTGGCCGAGCAGTCGACTGATTGTGTGATCA
This sequence comes from Wurfbainia villosa, assembly GCA_025175895.1. Classification (NCBI taxonomy): domain Eukaryota; kingdom Viridiplantae; phylum Streptophyta; class Magnoliopsida; order Zingiberales; family Zingiberaceae; genus Wurfbainia; species Wurfbainia villosa. The sequence goes on from CM045997.1 coordinate 109,134,346, forward strand.
GTTGACTGGTGCTCGGTATTTCGGGCACAGAATGAAGTCTCACTCGACTGCTGGGGCTAGCAGTTGAGTGAAGGCTCGATCAGTCGACTGATGGACATGATCAGTCGACTGATATCCTATCCGTTGGATTTTTTCAGCGTGGATTACACCGTTGTCTCACAGCAATAGTGTCATCAGTCGACTGATGGTCCCAAGCAATCGACTTATCGACGATTTCTAGCCCAGGCAGAAGATTTAAATGGAGCTCGAGGAGGAGGAAAACAACAAGGTTCTTTAAGGTGTTTTGGGGCAAGTTGCTGCTGCAATTCAGGGTCTCCAAGTGCTACTCGATCAAGCTAGCAAACAAGCATTCAAAAGAGTTTTGTGTAAAGTTTTCTTTGCATCTCTTATTGTATTTCATATTGTATTTGCTTGTTGTATTTAGTTTATTGTTGTAAATTATTGTAAGAGGTTTCTCCACCTCCGACTTGTGTCGAGAAGGAGTTATTGCATAGTGGTGTGTGATTGGCATCGCTAGAGCTCTTTAGAGCTCGATCCGTGGAGTAGGAACCGTTCGGTTCCGAACCACGTTAAATACTTGTGTTTGCGTGTTTGTCTATTTCGTTATTGCTATTTATTATTATTCCACTGTGGGCTAACGATTATGTAGAGACGAACGCAATTGAATTCCATCTCGTAACTAGCACGACGTTATTCACCCTCCCCTCTAGCGGTCAACATTTCCTCTACAGGAAAACTCTGAAAGACACGTTTAAGGTGATACGAATATGTATTTAGACGACCAATAAATGTTCCAATTAGGTTATGTAAAATAATGACAAATATATATACCAAACGAGGAAGAGGAAGACAAAAAAAGATTTGGTTAGTAATAATAAAATACGATAAAATTTATTTAAGTATAGACGATGACATAGTAGGGGATAAGACCCAATGACATAGAAGGATATGTTAGTGTCAGTCCTTAGTGTCAATCATGAGATGATTGATTAGGGATCATATGTATAATATTTCATTAATAACAGGCAAAGATTGATTATTATATTTACTTTATGCGTGTGCCAACTAAATAAATATAATAATGCCCTTGAATAGTAGGTTCTAATCTACAGTATATCAATTGGTAGAATTGATTATGAGAAGCTATAGAGAACACTATACTTAAACATTCCTAGTCAAATATTGTATTAATAGACAAAGGAATATATTGATATATTGAGACTAGCATGTAGGTCAATGGATGACTTGATCCCACAAGTCATGGATATGTGATATCACATTGACACATGGGTATATATATTGGAGAATATATGTACTGAATTGACCCGTCATGAGAAAGTGTCATGGATCGTTATATGAGTGTCATATACTTTCTCATGTGACTATTGGTATGAATAGTCCTTAGACCTGAAGTCATTACGGTTCTCTACATAAGAAGTTATATACTTTGGTATCGTCTAACATCACCTATAATAGGGTGCACTATAACGGCGATCGTTGGGTATGTAACAAATCATGCAGAGGGATGTGAGTGATGTAGATGAGATCTATCCCCCCATATGACGGGAGTGATATCTTTGGCCTCTTGATAGAGTATGACCACGAAATGCATGGTCATGCTCAAATGAGTCAATATGAGATATTGAGCTCATTTGTTTGAGTGAATCTACTTGGGGATCAAGAAATATAAAGATCGATAAGGGGATGACACGGTTTATGCCTCATTGATCGATCTAAGATATCAAGGATAGAAGGGCACCATCATACATGATAATAGTCACGGAAATGTTGTCGGATCTCGACTTTCTTGTAACTTGGATAGCAATGATGTATTGCTAGATACCACTCATTGCTTATGCATCTAAAAGGGATTTTAGACACATTGCTAACATTACAAGAGCTTATTGGGTCACACACAAATGACATTCTATTTTGGAGATGGTTTCTTTTAGTTTGACTAAAAGAACAATTGAGCAAATGGCTAAGACTTGAGTTAGACTCAAGCTGGTTGAACTTGAGTTAGACTTAAGTTAAACCATGGAAGATGATTCATCATGCAAGAGAATACCAAAGGTCTTGGTATTCATGATGATGAGATGAGAGGTTTTATGCATTGATGAAAGAGAATATCAAGGGTCATAGTATTCATTAGGAGATAAGGGAGTTGATGGCTTGGTGGTTTTTTGGATATGATTTCAACGTGAAAGCAAAAGGGTGCTTTCGTGTTTTGGATGTGCAAGCCAAGAGCTCCTCTCCTTCTTCCCCTTCTTTTCTTTCAAGTGTTCTAGTGGTTTGTTGGGGTTGCTAGCACAACGTGACTCTAAAACTGCTGAGTGTTAGTGTGGATATCGTGGAGATACGATTGTCCTTGCCGTATAGAGATCCGAGAGCGCTTGGATTAGCGGGATTGCGAAGAGCTCGCATCGAAGGTATACTTCTTCCTCTAGATAAGATCTAGGCAAAGTAGGATAATCGAAATGATTTATATATATGTTTTGCATGGATCTCTGGAGCGATTCAGTTTATATTTGTTTCCACTGTGGTTGTGCGAAGTATTTGCCCGCGATATTGTGAATGTCACGATCCGAATTTTCCCTATAGGATCCATATAGTCGGCCCTATCTAGTGAGATAAGGCTTGTTGGTTGTTGTTGTTGGTGGTGGTGGTGGTGGTGGTGTTGTTATATTTGGTTGCAAACACTTTTAAAGAATAAATTGTAAGAGGTTTCTTCATTTTCGAAAGGTACTTGATAAGGAGAAAGGATAATAGTTCTATCGTTAGGAGTTAAACTGTGGAGTATGAACTAGAGTTTTGAATCATATAAAATAATTTGTGTTTGTGATGCTTGTACTTATTTTATATTTTATTTTCTCTATATTTATTAACGTGTTGTAAATAAGTATGCAATCGATGATCAAATCACGAATACTATTTGTCTCCTAGCGACATCATGGTCCCAATAATATACAACAAAATAATTAAAGTAATGACACATACGCTAACATATTCGATGTAATGCAATTTAAAACTCTTACTCTTACTTCACGTTCTATACTTTTTCGATGCATTACTAAAAGCCTCAGTGGTTTATCTTATTCATGGACTTTCTTCAGAGGTAGAGAAACCTTTTATAAACTTTCTTACAATATGAACAATAGAAACTAAGAAAAATAAGGCTTAGGATTACACTAAAGAGAGCTTAAAATATGAATGCAAATAAGTTTGAAAGTTAGCCTTCAAATGTTCATGTTGTTCTCCTTGTTACGCACAAACACAGAGAGAAGAGAGAAAAGAGAAACCGCAATTACGTGGTTCGGTCACACGACCTACGTCCACAACAGGCAAGAAGATTAATTTTAGCGAGAGTCATTACAGCAACCTACGAATCCTTATTTAATAGAAATAAAACGGATTCGGGTTACTAACGGGTCGGCCCACAATCCGGATCCGCCCAATATTATTCAAGACAAATAACAATTCTCCACCTTGACTTGAATCTTCCTGCCATCCATGCCCCGAAAGACATTATGCTATGCGAACATTCACCAAGTCCAAGCTATGCTTGAACTTTTCTGCAGGCAACGGCTTTGTCAACATATCTGCTGGATTATCAATTGTGGCTATCTTCTCTATGGAGAATGATTGATCCTCTATGACATCTCGAATGAAATTTAACCTGACATCAATATGTTTTGATCTTTCATGATATACTGGATTTTTCGCCAAGCTCAATGCACTTTGACTATCACAATAAATGATAGGTTTCTGCACATCCAAACCCAAGCTATCAATAAGACCATGCAACCACATACCTTCTTTTACTCCTTCTGTCAATGACATGTATTCCGCTTCTGTAGTAGACAAAGCAACTGTAGACTGAAGCGTTGCTTTCCAACTAATAGCACATCCATAAAGAGTAAAGATATAACATGTCAGGGATCTCCTTCTCATAAGATCTCCACCATAGTCAGAATCTGCATAGCCAATAAGACTTCTGGTATATCCATTAATACCATAAACCAAACAAATATCACTCGTTCCTTTCAAGTATCGCATAATCCACTTAACTGCCTCCCAGTGAGCTTTTCCAGGATTACTCATAAACCTGCTTACCACACTAACAGCATGAGCTAAATCTGGTCTAGTGCATACCATGGCATACATCAAGCTTCCAACAGCACTTGAATAAGGAACTCTACTCATGTAACTCCTTTCTTCATCAGTACTAGGTAATGCACTAGCATCAAGTTTAAAGTGTGCTGCCAAGGGAGTACTAACCGGCTTAGATTGTTCCATCTGGAAAAACTGCAGTACCTTCTCAATATATTTCTGCTGAGATACATACAGTAGGCCTGCTTTCCTGTCTCTCCAAATTTCCATGCCTAAAATTTTCTTGGCTGCACCCAAATCCTTCATTTCAAACTCACTGCTCAACAAACTCTTAAGATTGTTAACATCAATCTTATTTTTCGCTGCAATTAACATGTCATCCACATATAGCAACAAATAAATAAATGAACCATCAGACAGTTTTCTAGAGTAAACACAGTTATCAAAGGAATTCCGAACAAACTTCTGGGAGATCATAAATGCATCAAACCTCTTGTACCACTGCCTAGGAGACTGTTTCAACCCATATAAGGATTTATTCAGCAAACACACATGGTCTTCCTTTTCAGAATCAAGAAATCCCTCTGGCTGTGACATATAAATCTGCTCCTCTAGATTCCCATGTAAGAAAGCAGTTTTCACATCAAGTTGTTCTAACTCAAGGTTAAATGTACTCACCATGGCTAGAAGAACTCGAATGGTCTTATGCTTCACAACTGGTGAGAACACTTCGTGATAATCAATTCCCTCCTTTTGTGAAAAACCTTTCGCCACAAGCCTTGCCTTGAACCGAGCTGGTTCAACCCCAGGAATACCTTCTTTCTTCTTGAATACCCATTTGCATCCCACTGGTTTCACACCCCTTGGTAATGGTACTAGATCCCATGTTTTGTTCTTTGAAAGTGATTGCATCTCCTCATTCATGGCAATTAACCATGCTGCTGCTTCTTTACTCTGTACTGCCTCCTTGTATGACTTCGGTTCATCAGAATCAATATTCTGAGCAACTGTCAAAGCAAATGCAACAGTATTAGTATCAATACCCTCAACACATTCTGCATATCTTGAAGGCTTTCTGATTTCCCTCCTTGACCTCCTTGTTGCTATATTTTCTGACTCTTCGTCTTGCACATCTCTGGACTGTTCTATAGGATTTGTAGTCATCCTTTTAGGAGTTTCAATCTCAAACTCCACCTTCTGGTCAGCACCCTTATATCTCTTACCTGCAAGATCACCAAGCTCCTCTTTCTGGCCAAACATAGCAGACTCATCAAATGTGACATCTCTGCTAATAATAAATTTTGGAGTTCTATCATTTTCAATACACCATAACCTATACCCTTTAACTCCAGCAGCATACCCTAGAAATATGCATTTCATTGCCCTAGCCTCAAGTTTACCATCATTAACATGGGCATATGCAGGACAACCAAATATACGCAAGCCAGAATAATCAGAGGAAGTACCGTACCATACCTCTTGAGGAGTCTTCAAATCAATTGATGGAGATCTATTTACCAGATAGCAAGCAGTATTAACTGCTTCAGCCCAAAATTGTTTCGAAAGTCCAGCGTTTAATCGCATGCATCGAGCACGCTGCAACAGTGTTTGGTTCATCCGTTCTGCAACTCCATTCTGTTGTGGTGTATGTCGTACAGTGCGGTGCCTCACTATACCTTCTTTCTTACAGAACTCATCAAACGATGCATTGCAGAATTCTAATCCATTATCTGTTCTGAGTGTCTTGACTTGTTTTCCAGTACGTTTTTCCACCATAGTCTTCCACTCCTTGAACCGCCCAAACACTTCATCCTTTGTCTTCAGAAAATACACCCAAACCTTCCTAGAGTAGTCGTCAATAAAGGTAACAAAGTATTTGCATCTGCCATGTGATTCAACCTGAGAAGGACCCCACAAATCTGAATGAATATACTCAAGGATACCTGTAGAAGTGTGTCTGCCAGAACTGAACTTGACCCTGCGCTGCTTGCCCATAACACAAGTCTCACAGAATTTCAGTTTCCCTGTTTCTGCTCCATCTAACAATCCTTGTTTGCTCAATATTGCAAGTCCTTTCTCACTCATATGACCCAATCTACGATGCCATAACTCTGTACAATCATCGTGCTGCTCTAAAGAACGAGATACTGCCACTGTTCCAATCACTGAATTTCCTACCAAGATGTAAATTCCATGCTGTAATTTACCCTTCATTACTGTCAGAGCACCCTTTGAAACTTTAATTTGCCCATCTCCACCGGAATAATTGTACCCTTGCTTATCAAGAGCACCCAAGGAAATCAAATTTTTTCGTAGGTTAGGAACATGCCAAGCATCGATTGTTCTAACCATCCCATCATACATCTTAATCTGCACAGAACCACTGCCCTTAATACTAAGCTCCTCATCATCACCCAATTTCACACTACCATTCCATTCCTTAAAGGAAGTAAACAGATTCTTTGAAAAAGTCATGTGATAAGAAGCACCTGTGTCCATGATCCAAGTATTTGCAGAACTCAAGTATATAATAAACATCACTACCCTCACCTTCATCAGAACTATCGTGCACTACACTTGCACTAGCTTTGCCATTTGATTCCTTCTTTTCGTTTCCTTTCTTCCGCTGTGGGCATTCCCTTCTAATGTGCCCCTTTTCTTTACAGTGATAGCAAGGGTCCATAATTTGACTTGATTTGAACGTGACTTACTCTTGTTGCCTCCATCCCTTTCCTTGTTCCTGCTAACAATCAGACTAGAGTCTGCTCCGCCTTCATTAGAACTAGAGACCTTTCTTTTCAATTCTTTAGACTGCATAGCATCCTTCACATCACTAACAGAAATAATCTCTCTTCCATAAAGCATTGTGTCAACAAAATTCTCATATGAATTAGGCAAGGAACATAAAAGAATGATTGCTTGATCCTCATCATCAATTTTAACCCCAACACCTTGCAAGTCTAAGATGATTCGGTTAAAATTATCAACATGATCTTTTACCTGTGTATTTTCTGACATCCGCAAAGTATACAAACGCTGCTTCTGATACAAACGGTTCGTTAAGGATTTTTTCTGATACTTGCTTTCCAGTTTCTTCCATAACGACGCAGCAGTGGTTTCATCAACCACCTCTCTCAGGACTTCGTCAGTCAGACTCAACAAAATCGCACTATGCGCTTTTGCCAAAATTTCAATCTTCTCTTCTGCCTTCAAACTTTGAGACAAGTTTTCTTCTCCATCTAATGTCGCACATCCTCACGAACTGAGCACTTTCATCTTCACCTTCCACAAAGTGAAATCGTTCGATCCATTGAACTTCTCAATATCAAACTTGTGAGATGACATCTTCCAGATCTTGATCAGCAAATGCAATCCCAGATATTTTCCAGATCAAATTTTGACTGAGATACAAAATCTCAAACTTTGACCTAAAAAAAACTTTTCTTCCAAAAAAAAAACTGTCACTTCTGTTTTTTTTTTCTCTTTGTTTTTTTTTCTTCGGATTTTTTTCTTTCTTCCACAAAATCCCAAACTGTCTCTTGTTTTTTTTTCCCTCTTCGGTTTTGTTTTTTTTTTCTTCTTCAGCTTTTTCTTTCTTCCTACTTTGTGCGCTCACCAACCCGACAACGCGCTCGGCTTCCTCCTGCGCGGCGGCGGACCAAGGCAGACTGAGGCGGCTTCCTCCTGCACGGCGGCGGTGGACCGAGGCGGCTTCCTCCTTCTGCGCGTCGATGCTCCTTTCGGCGAATCGACCAAGTTCAGGCGGCGAATCGACGAGGCGAGGAGACGAAGGCAGCGCGCGGCGGCAGATCGACGACTCAGGCAGAGCGCCAGGAGGTTTCGGCGACGAATCGACGGGAAGAGGCAGCGAAGGCAGCGCCAAACTCCTCTTGGCGATGGATCGGCAAGCCGGCTTCACGCGAATCTGGTAATCGAACTCCGGTGGCGCAGGAACGCAAGCAAGCTCTGATACCAATTGTTACGCACAAACACAGAGAGAAGAGAGAAAAGAGAAACCGCAATTACGTGGTTCGGTCACACGACCTACGTCCACAACAGGCAAGAAGATTAATTTTACTGAGAGTCTTTACAGCAACCTACGAATCCTTATTTAATAGAAATAAAACGGATTCGGGTTACTAACAGGTCGGCCCACAATCCGGATCCGCCCAATATTATTCAAGACAAATAACACTCCTTTTATAGTCTTCCAACATCTACAACTTCAATTACTCGTTTGTTATTCTGTCAAGCTACAACTCTTTTTTTAGCTGGCACCAGGTATCCAAGCCTCTTTGGCCCGACTAATCCTGGGGGCGATTTGTTCAGCCCCACGAAAGTTTTCCATCGGTCGCCAGGATAAATCGAAAAACGCTCACAGCGGGCAGCCCAACAACTGAGCTTTCTTAGGCCCAACACTCCATTTGGAGGAAATTCCTGTAAATGTGGCGCAGCTGGAGTTCGAATTTTAGATGTTTGAGAAATTGCATGGATACCCAGTCGCTACGCACATATCATCGAAACATAGAGCCCAATAGCTACAACTTCAAATGTATCATTAGTTGATTATTTTTATAATCACAATAGCTCTCAATTTACCCATGGCTATTCTAATAGACTATTTTCTTATGACCTTTAGATTTGTGTTAAATTAGTGGCTACTTGTTTTTTTTTTATCATCAATCGACTAAAATTTATCATATGTTGACTAACTCTAGATTAGTCTACTGTCTAGTCGACTCAACCATAAATAGAAAAAATTTATTTGCTATTTGATCGACTTGAGTGACTACTTAGTCAACTCGACCACCATCAATTGACTAGAATATATTATTAGTTAATGGACTTCATGTCACTCGAATTTTCAATCTACTTAGCCACCAATAAAAATATATTATTCATTGGTTGAACAACTTAAGACAACTACTTGGTCAACTCAACCACAAGTTGATTGAAAACTATACTTGGTTGATTAAATTATTGACTATGATAGTATTCGCTTAAATTGAAGACTATCCTCTCTCTCTCTCCTAGAAACAAGTCTATTAAGAGTTTTACATTGCATCTCCTTGTCGACAAAAAGGTCATCTTGAATCATTGAAATCTTGAATCACTCCATATAAAATCCTTCACTTTTCATTTGATATTTTTATTGTGCAAGCTCTTGGATGTCTTAAACCATCCTTCTCTAATCTCTAATGAATTTCAAGTCATTAAGAAAATCTCTAACCTTTGTCACACCAAATCTCATGTTTATTTTAACTGCCCTATACGATTTCATATACAAAAATAATCCTAACTTAAACTTTTTGTCAAATATCAAAACCCAAGGTCAAAGTGACTACTTAGAATAGATTTACACTAATAGTCTCCTTATTTTTTTTAATATTTGCCAATTCATTATAATCACAAATGAAATTGGTGTTTAAAGTAGGCTCCCACCATTGGAGGAGAGTAAGGTTTTTAATCTAATATTTTCTGTTCTTCCCTTTGATACACATAAAAAAAAATTAATGCACTAAATACAATTTAATCGCATGAAATTGATCATTAACTTGTATTTGTAATTCCCATAATAGATCTAAATGGGCCTACACAAGTCAATATGATTAAAAAAGTTAAGGGCGTGCATGTTTGGTTCAAAGTAATTGATGATAACATATTTGATTATATGATTTAATTATATTTGATTCAAATATTGAGTGATTTTTAGATAATGGAGTATACTCACCAAGTCAACAAATAGAGTATAATTAAGCATATAATTTGGAATCACATTATCTTGCAAGAGTAATATTTTTCTTAATTTCGAAATTATACATGATAATCTAATAAGCACATAACTAAAATTACATAAGAAAATTTGAACCAAACACATCCATAGAATTATTTGATTTTTGAGAAATGCAACTGAAATTAAATATTTTCATTTTTTTTAAAGAAAATACAGCGGAAATTACAATTAAAATTGTTAATATTATTTTTTGAAAAAAAAAACTTGGACAATGCAAACATTGAATTAGAAAGATTTATATGAGTAAGAAAAATGTAATGCAATAAGAAAAGAAAAAAATGGACACAAATATTTAAGTGATCAATTTAAAATCCCTAGTTCTTGTTCTACTACCTATAAACTCGTAAGGTGAATTGGCCCTCCAAAATCTACTATATCTTTTTCTTCATGGAATCTTCTAGAAGTTAAAAAAAAAAAAAAAAAAGGGCTTGTTACAAACTAGTTGCAAGAGATTATAAATATTGAGATGATGATGTTTGTGGAGTCGTGCCCCAAGCATGTAGCATTACATGTGTTTATAATGTTTGAACTAACTTTAAGTTAGGCATTATTAGTGTTGGTGTATCGATCATACAATTGCAAGAAGTTTAATAGGTAATTGTGATGCAATCATGGGAATTCAAGTAGATCGAAGAGGATTGGATATTCAGTGAGATGAAGTCCTAATATGCCAATAGGTCGGAGGCTAGATAAGGAAGTTGTGATTTGGACCGAAGAACTCAAAATTATGAAATTATAGTATAATTGAATTTGAGGTAATAATAGTCGACTGATGCATGTAAATGGTCTAGTTGACTAGTGAATTTGAAACCATTAAACTCTAGTTTGGATGAATTTAAGATTTGAACAGTCAATTGATCAAGCAATAACTCGACAGTCAATTCGGGATGAAATGCCAACAAATAGAATCATTCTGTTTATGAATCAATCAATTGAACATTGAACTAATATACATTGGTCAACTGAGTTGATCGATGACATTGTCAACAAATAACATGGATTGCTGAAAGTTGATGATGAAGTCGTAGTCTAGAGGATTCGATTATGATTCTATTTAGCCTTGTTGATTGATGGTGAATAAAAAGTCAAATAATCAATAACACACAATTAATTGATGACTCGTTGAAAAAGAAGCTTATCAAAGTTGAATCTCATGAGAATTTTGATAAAAAAAAATGCTAGTGATTAGTTCTAAAGAAAGTATGGTTGCATTAATTTTAGATCCTTCGTGAGCAACTTATAACAATCAAAAGCAAACAAACAACAAATTCTTTTTCATTAATTCATGTAATTTCTATTAATATTATTACTACGAGAAAAGAAAAGATTATTAGAAAAAATAGATAACAACCTCTTATATATTTTGGCAGGTAAATATGCATTACTAGTTAAAAATTTCCGACGTTGATTTGTAATCCATGGTCAATAAATATTATTCATTAGACGAATAAAGATGGGTATTCTTTAAGAAAATTATTGGCCAAACAATTAATAGTCTTTTTTTTCAGTAAATATAAATATATATTTAATTGATAATTTTAATTGAGTTACTAACTAAAATACATTTGACAATTCAATTTAAAATAAATACTAGCAAATTTTAGCAAATTTTCAGCAATTTCTATAAAAAAAATAGTCCATAAATTTTGAATACGGATGAAAAATTACCGGTCAATTAATTTTTGCTAGTATTTCAAAAAATATAATTATTAATTTATACTGGTTTTAATTTCCCACGTATTTATAAGTAATTTATCCACGAATAAGTTTATAAAAGTTTTAATTAGGAAACCATTAATATTGTTATATTAATAAAAATATATCCCTACAAATTCAATAGTATATATCATCTATATAAATAAATAGAGTAATAATTATCTAAAAATGATTTTAAAAGGTTTTTTTTACTCCAATTGCAGTACAACAACATAAGAGAGCGTTTGGTTTGATTCGTGAAAGAATTTTTTTATTTTTTATTTTCTATTTTTTTTAGAAAATAGAAAATAATTTTTTTATATTTTTTAATTTTTCATAAAATACTCTTTTATTATGTGGAAAACGAAAATGAAAATAGAAAATAATTTTTTTTGTATTTTCTAATTTTTCAAAAAATGATCATTTATTTTTTGAAAAACGGAGATGAAAAACACCAACTAAATACGTTTTTTCATTTCTCCAAAAAATAAAAACGAAAAAAAAAAATACCTACCAAACGACCCTAAGATCACTCACCTAAGAACAAAAATAAGCCAAACAAAATCAAGCACCAATTTTGAAGACTCTTGTAGTATAAAAATACAATTATATTCGTCTCAATATTTTTCACTATCGATGCTTCATTGATGATAAAAAAAAATAAATCATGAAGAGAAAAGAGGGGGAGGGAGGTATGCTCTTTGATCTATTGATCAAAAGCAACATATGACTTTTGAACTCGAGTGAAGATTTTAAATTCCATATAGAAATTCGATTCTTGTTCATTTATGTTGCTCTAGCCAATGGACCATCTCAAAAGACACCAATTTTGAAGATTTAAAGTAGAAACGCAGTGGACATTTTACTCAATTTTATGGTTAATTAAGTCAGAGAATATTACAAATTAAGATACAAATTTAAATCTTAAAAATAATCTCTCATAAAATAAAATATAAAACTATGTATAATAAATTCTTCTTCAAAATCAGAATTACTTTTTTAAATTTCCTCCAATTAATCTTAAAAGGAAATAGCCTTCTTCGCTCGTTCGGATAAATTCAAAACATAATTAAATATACTTTGAAATCGATTTTCAAATTATTCACCTCATATAAAATCTTAATCCCATTATTATTCCTCGAGTGTTTTACCATTGCACCGTAGAGTTGCAAATTGAGAAATTCGAAGCTAGATAAGGTCAGTGATTCTTGAATTAAAGGATGCTAAGATTAATAAAATTGGACAGGAAAAAAAATATATTTTTCCCTTAGCCTAAAACCACTTCCATGGTAAAGATTCAACTAACATGCTTTCTTTAATTTTTTCTATTATTATCATGTAAAATATAGATTACAATCACATAAACTTACTCTACAACGAACCTGAAATTTTAGAGGATCCCTCGTGATTCTAATGATAAAAAAATTACAAAATACAAAAACGGACTTGTTTGCTACTACAAAGATCAAAAATGTGATCCTCAACTGCTATCACCGAGAAAATATCCAAGCTAAGCACCAGGCAGAACAAGAACAAATTCCTCTGAAGAATCCTTGTTTTCCTCATTCATAAGCTCTCTATCACCGTGTCCAAATTTGATACATGGAGGGATAATTTATCTCTGACAAACACATCCAAGTCGAAGTCACTCTGGAATGGACCTGCATTATCTTCGCACTCAGATTCATTACCTGTGAGAGTTGGGTTCCTCGAAAATTCATTGGAATTGTTATTTGCAGTTTCCAAGCTTCTTAGAATCTTCTGCTCCTTTAACTCAAAGCTCCGGTCCAAATTTAACAGTCGCTTCAGGCTATCAAGAGCCGGATCAATGATGTCGACGAAGTTCATAACCCAGGAAGCATCATCGACTACTTCAGTCCGCTGTTGGAATAGCAAAATTGTTAAAAAACAGTCTGCATCTAGCAGGTGCTGAGGAAAGCATTATAGAACTGTACTAACAATCCAAGAATGCCAAAAAAAAATTTTAAAAAAAAATCACAAAGATAGTCATTTTATAATATATTCAAGTAAATATATGACTTTTTCCTAGCTCCTAATCAGCAAATGAGGACATTTGGTGTTTGGCCTAAAATTATTCCGCAATCAGGACATTTAGAGGATTGTCCAAGAGTACCCAAAACCAGTTAGCAAGCTACTATTTAAGAACATCACGCGACATGGAAATAAATTATAACAGAGTTTAGTAATTGTAAACTTTTAGAGGCTTTAAAATTTCTAGAACCATTAGAGTATTTTGACTCAGCCTACATATTTATTTGAAGGTTGATGTTAAAGGAATTAGGCAGACATCGTAGTTATTAATTTGTGAAGAAGCTTCATGAAAAATTCTAGGGTATTGAAGTGGTTGACTCTCAAGGGCAGGGGCCCTAAAAGCATAAAGTTGTTAACAACATCGAACACTAGTGAGCTTGACTCACCAACTTTCAAGAACAAAGCCCATGAATAATTATAAATAATCTTATTTATTAGAAATATTAGACTGCAAATTTTCATAATTTTTATCAAGAGATATAAGTGAAATAATTTTGATTAAAACAAACAAGATGAAATAGAACGTACAAGAAATTTCAGTGAAATATGAATAAAGACATCCCGATTAGAATAGCACCCACTTGCCTGTTGATAATATAGATTACGAATTTCTTCAGCCCGAACAGGATTACCTCGTCGCTCCTCCAATGATGCCAATGTCATCCATGTAATATAACTTTGAGAATTTATTTCAAGTGAAGATCTAAACAATCTTCTTGCCACTGATAGGTTTCCTATCCTTTGCTCCAAGACACCCCACGCCTGTAAAGTTACACTGATGGAATTTTTCAAAATATCAAGAAATAAAGATACAACTTAAAGTGGGATTTTTCATCCCTATGAAAACTCAGCGAGCTCGCCAACAGATGCCGGTATGCAACTAGCTACCAAGAATTTATCTTGAGTGTTATACTATAGATTTCCGTCTAATCGGCAGACAATGAGAATAAGAGTGGTGATTACTTTTACCTAGATTTTTTTTTGGAGTTCTTTACACAATTGGCATGCTAAATATTAGAGAACTTATATTGTTTGACATATTAATAAGCTTGTTTAAGTAGTGATGCAACCTTAATCACTTGGTTTCTTTGCAAATAGATACCATTTTCATTCAATCTTACTCAGCCAAAGATCTTAGAACAAACTGCCAAGGTTATTCAGTGGCGTTCACTGAAATGGTCCACATGAGCCACTTCCTTAACGAAGTAATCCTACATCATACAACAACGATAATCTTTGGTTTGCAGGATAGTCCAGAAAGCAACGTATTAATGTCACATTTGCTGGTAATAATAATACGTTTGTTCATAAAATTACATTCAAACCTATATTAATAAACAAGTAGAAAATCTGTATTTACTAGCAAAGAACAGACAAGCGCAGCATGGAAAGCAACCTACAAGATTCAAGAAAACACAGACACCTACTAATAGGTAGAATGTGTATATTGGATTCAGGAAAAAAACAATATCAATGATATGGTTACTACCTGCAGGCAACGAGCAGCACTTTCAGAAGTTGAATCAATTGATAAAGCTCTTTGGTAAAGCTCCTTGGCAATGCTAATATTTCCCTCTTTCCACTCCATCCAACCCCATGCCTAAAAAGGAAATATAACTTATTGGTACTATTGGCAGTTAAGAGAGACATTTTAACAACAGTTTTATGATTTGCAATTTTCCTAATATTCCCATAATTGGAATCAAAATGCGCTCAGCACATGCAGATCTTAAGATAGCAAGGATGTTAATGTGCTCAATAGCATCAAGATAGATTTCCTTAGTGTAGGGTGAAAAAGACAATGTCACATACTAGCATCGTGTGAACACATTCACATAAACATCCTTGACAGGTGGCCTTTCGTATGCAAGCAGAAAGCACAAGTTCCTTTTCATATGCATTTATTATGGCTAGATCCATGAGCTAATTCTGTCTTTTCAGGTAATTACGTAATATCCCAGGTTTTATTTGATGTAGCACGAAGAACAACTCACCTCAGCAAAAGAGGGAAATATTATTAATTGATAGCTAATTCAATACAAAGGATCATAATCTCTTTTATAAGAGGCAGGTAATGAGCCTATCTTCGTTAAAATAGGAGTTAGTTGTCTAAAATTTCAACAAATTATCAAATAAATGTAAACAACCTTTAAAAATATAAACAGACTCAAATAAATCTAAACAGCCTTTTTAAAGAAAATCTACTACATCATCTCCCCCACCAAGGAGAACTCAAACTTTGTCAAGTAGGGATGCGGAATGTTCCATCAAGTCTTATGATGCCTCACATAAGAGTGGAGTGGCCAATCAAGGAGTGCATCTATGGAAGACAGACTCTGTTACCTATTGTTTGATCTTAGTAAATAAGTTAGGTATCATGCATTATAGTTCTTTTGTGATTCATGCATCTTTTATATCTAAGGGACCTTTCTAGTAGACTACGTTCTAGTGCTTCCATGGGGAGCTATCACTATCTACGTATAGATACCCTCTCAATCATATAGGTCAACTGCATCAAGGGACCCAGAGTTGGAGCCGAAGTGGCAAGAGTACAAACTTTGAACACATTAACAGACAAAGGAGTCTCCACTGTCCCTCAATAAGATATTAGATCCTTTATAGTGAAAACTGACTAACATTTATTTTCGGTGGTAAATCAACAATGTAAACACGAAGACCTATTTTTCTAACAATGTAGAAGGACCAATGCAGAGAGCAAGGAGTTTCTTGTGGTGGTTTTTAGGAAGCCCCTCACAGTAGATGTGAATAAGAACAGTCTCTTACATTGCATTTCTTTAGTCTATGACGATGTGGATCTATATGAATTTTAAAAAGTTAATTATTCAGTGCAAGTTTTCTCCTAAAATTGGTATGTATCTCTTGAATACACTCAAATAAGTCCTTAGTTGGCTCAGAAAGATAGAAGATGGTATCTAAGAAAATGGTTGGTAATGAAACCAAATTCGATAGGGTGATGATCTTCAAATGCATAAACAATCACAAGTTGACTTCTATTCATGAAACAACTTTAGAATTATTATAAGCAAATTTAGTAATGGGTAACATAAATCCCAAATCCTTGGGTTTTCCCTATTACACGCCTAAGAAAATTTCCTAAGTGACGATTAACCATCTCAATTTATTCCTCAATCTATAGATGAAATGCAATAAAAAAATTTAGGTCCCAAATAATTTCCATAGGGCCTTCCAAAAGCAGCTAACAAACTTTACATCCCTACATAATAAATGTGGATAAATCTATGTAATCTAACAATCTCCTTAAAGAACAACTTAGCTATTTATGAAATTCATCATTTTCTTATTGCAAGGAGAGAAATGCATCATTTTATAAAACCAATCTACGACAACTAAGATTCAATGATGAGTTTGATTGGTTTAAGGGAGAACTGAGAGAAAATCCATGCTATTGTCTTTCCATGGTTCATTAGGGATGTATAAAGGCTTGTGTTTTCTCTTGGCTATCTTAGTTGTTTGACATATGCGAGTAATTCAACACCCCTAGCTATATCTTATCTTAAAGATGACCAATAAAATCTATCTGGAAAGGTTATGATTTTGTCCTTCCTCAAGTGTCTCACAAGACCTCGTGCATGTGCATGTAACTCCATATTAATGTTTATGTTCTTGGGATGCATAGATGTCTGCCTTGAAATAGGTAGTTACCCTTGATTACAAAATCAACCTTATGATGATTCCTATTTTGAATCTCTTTAAAAGTTATCCCAAAGTCAGAGCTACTTGCTCTTAGGAATTCATATCAATATACCATGATTTTCATCTTCTATAAGATTATTCACCGTGGATTAAGGATGAAAGTGAATTCTTAAAGGTACTCAACTCATCTAGCATATCTGGTTATCAAATTCGTTTACAATTGAATGTAGTTAATTGTTTTATTGTTCGAGTGCAATATGAATTCATTTGGTGGTAGGTAGTCTCACTAATGTTGTCATTGTCCCATTGAGTTTTTTACTAAAAAGAGGCAACAAGGCACTGTTTCTGGCTTACAGTACCTAAAATTCTTACCCTAGACACATCAAACACAATCTAATCTTAGGAAGGTTTGGATGCTCGAAGACAATGGCCTGAAAGGGTAGAGAGACAAACTTATTCCAATAAAACTCCCCTTCTTTTAGGTAATTCATACTCAGAGCCACAATGGTAGTAACAATAAAAGGTTACAAAGCCATAAAAGCTTCAAGCCTGTTAAAAGGTATGGGTTCAAGCTATTCCGTTATTGCTCTAATGATATATATTGAAATACCATTTGAAAAGATAATAAGGTCAAGCACTTTTTTAAGTTGGCAAATGAGCTTTCGGTTGAGGGTCACAAAGACAAGCCCTTTCGGCTAAGGATCTCAAAGCCAAGACATATGTTTTGGGTGGGAGTCAAGCTCTTTGCTATAGATTAGGATGTCATCGAAAAAGACTCCCAAAAATTCTCCTAGGGTTTTAGGACTTGATTTATTACCCTCGTGAATGTGCTTAGGGCATTTGAAAGTCCAAAAAACATGACTAACCACTTGTACAATTGATCTTATTTTTTGAAAGCAATTTTTCACTCATTCTCTATCCTGATCCAAATTTAATTATGCCACTACATAAGTTAATCTTAGAGAATCATTTAGCTCTATTTATCGAGTTGAGCATATCAGAAAGTCAATATATTAATGACATGACTATAAATGCACTGACCAAAAAATCCTTTACGGAGTCGATAGCAAGGACAACAGAAGGACTCATCCTTTCTCTAATAAAACCCTTTCTATAGAAAGAAGTCTCTTGACCTATCTATTTAGCTTAGTGTATTCCTGAGGTTCATATGGTAGTCTTATTTAGTTTGGTAGTGTGGGAGGTTTGGTAACTATAATCAAAGAAAACAATCTATTGTGCACAAAGGGGGCAGTTCCTTAAGTAACTCTTTAGAAATTAACTCTTAATTAATAGATTAATTTATTATGATAATTAACTCTTAATTATCTATCTATCTCCTTCAACGTAAACTCATCACATATAAAAAGTTCAAATCTTATATGTGTAACTCTATAGACTCCAAACATAGTGACAATGTAGCTAAATGACCAACCTTATTGATCCTATACACAAGTCTTGATTACTATAAGCATCACATCAAGGCTACCCATCGCTCTGAAAGTGATGATTTCCACGAAAGGTTTTTTTACAGAACAATTTCTGTGTAATATAGTCCCCTAGAATTTAAATTACTATTTCTCCTATTCAAATGCATCTATATGTTTCTCAATACAACAAAACACAGTGAAAGAAGCACAATCTTGAGAGAATGTTTCTCGATTGATGTCTACTGTACATACATTTAATCCAGTAGGTTGAGTTAGGTTTATCCTGTGATACTCATACGTGCATCAAGTGTGCAGGGGTCTTGGTAGAACGTACATGGAGCTTATAACTTGATGTGCTCAAGTGATTATGAGTAACCTGCCACATTTAAGTTGAATGGTTATGCTCAATGGTTCATAGGTCTATAACGAGGCGAACATAAAAGTGACCGTCGAAAGATGGTCTAGGATATCAAATGGAACAGAAGTTCTTGGCAAGTAGACTCTAGAACAAGCATAAAGTGGTTCTTGGTTTGATGGTTTGACAGCCTATAGCAGGGTGAGCTCATGAGTGATTGGCAAAGGATTGCATAGAGCATCTAAGAGACCAAAATTCCTAGCGAGAGGTACTCTAGGGCAACTCAATAGAAGGTGGATTCCATAGGTGAAACAACAAAGGATGGCATATTCAAGCAAGCTTAAAGTGCTTGGTGCATTTGAGATACTTAGGGCATAAGCACAAGGTAAACTCAAAGACAACATAAAACATTAACAACACGAACGTTAAAGCATTGAAAAAACTAATTGTAAGAGGAAAAGGGGTAGAAGGCTGAAGGGTTGAGTTTGTTATGATGTCAGGGTGGTGAAGCAATGAGGGACGAGGGAGGGTCATGGTAGCATGTGGTGTGGTGTTTAGTTGGAGAGTGTAGGAGATGGTTACCACAGGTCTATAGTAACCCAAAGCTATTTTAGATTTGTAGTAACTGAAAACTTCAAAATTGAGGGCAGTTGGTGACTTTTTCTCCAATAGGGGCATGATTGAGATCCTTCGGGATGAGTTCTAAAGGCAGAAACAATTTCATATATATTCATTTATTTTTTTTCTCCAAGGGAATGGTGGTGGATGTGATTTGGTGGAGAGAGGAAAATTCTGTTATTTCAGTATTATATTAGATTCCATCTTCCTTGTGCCGATCCAAGTGAGTTGGGCAAGGTCTAGGCCATCTCACTGGAATTGGTACAAGGAAGACGGAATCTAATATAATACAAAACTTTCCCCTTCTTGCCAAGAACCCCCTTTTCTATACAGGAATTCCTCAAAGAGAATAACTGGATTGTGAAAGGGGAAGAGAGAGTTTAGAGAAAAGAGATGGGAGCAATGAGAGAAAAGCATTCACCCCAAAGAACATCATTGGTATCACTGTGTCACAAAGATTTAGTAAATTTTATTATAGCTGCAGTTGGAGAATACACAATTAAGTCAGGACATGGATAGAAGAATACATACAAAGCAGATTTTTAGAGTAAGTTTATTATAGTATTTAAAATTGATTTTTTAAAATAAACAGAGCACCATTCCATATTCTAGAAAAGAACAACAGTATGAAAAATATTAGGTCTGGCAATATTAGAAGCACACTCAACATGAATTGCAGATGCAAGTGGAGGACAAAAATAGTCTACAAAAGAGCAGGTCTGGTGACATTAGGAACTCTCAGAAACATGAATTACAGTTGCAAGCGAAAACATGACAAATACGATGGTTGTTGACATGATTAATCTGTTTATCTAATCAACTAACTCGCAAATCACTTAAACTAGTTCTTTACATTAAAAAAATTGTAGAAAGATATTTTAGACATTTTAACCAATGTTATATCTTACAAAAACACTAGTTTTATACCATTTTATAAGATTAATTACTGACATGTAGCTACTATATAGTCTCTGCGAGAGTAAGTTTTATCAAAGAGGTACTTGACTGCTATCTAAGCATAGAATGAGACAATCTTACCACCCAGACAGGTTGGTGCCTCGGGTCAAGTACAGATGCTTTTCTAAACAATGCACGAGCAAGGTTGGCAGATGAATGCTTATATTCTATCAAGGCTAAGGACTGAAGGATGACAGGATCCCTTGGGTTTACAGCATGGCCAATCTTCAGAAGCTTCCTTCCTCTGTCAATGTTGCCTTGATTAACCTCAAACAGAGCCCAGATATGCCACGCAAACCTGTTCTTGGGACTGGCCTGTACAGCTTCCTGTAAATCAGCCAAAATGGATCAATGTAACCAAAGCATATCCACTTGTGTAAAATTCTTAGCCAAGAAGACTGAATGCATGAGAAATAACAAAAATTCTAGCCGCTATAACAATCAATATTAAACAGAATAAAAAACTCTAGCAGTTATTCATAAACAAAGCCGCTAGCTGGAGATTTGCACCATGAGAAGAAATCGGGATAAAAAAACCTACACTTTGTGAGGAGGTACCAATTCCTCCATGTTAATAATTAGATTTTTATTCAAAACAGTTATTAAGCAAAGAATATGAGAATTTGGATGACTTTTTCATGTAGTATGGATTGATGGAGTAGATGTGGATGCAGCATCAGAATCCAATCTCAGAGACCACAAAGAGAAAAACTACATTAAAGTAAAAAAAATTGCGTACATGAAGGGTGAAAATCCCATTTTATAAAATGAAAAAAAAAGCTTTCTCATAAACACACTAAGAGACTAGATAGCTTCCTAATAACTAGTAAAATTTAACAACCTTGTAAAACAATTATAACCTAAAATTTTAAACAAACTCTCTTGCCTATTGCATTATTCTCCAGTATCAAGAAGAATCAACCCTGACAAATAATTTGGTCCATGATAGACCAACCTCATATTAGAATAATAACAATAATAAGACTCAGAATAAAAATGAAAATATATAATTAAGCCTAGATAAATTTTTAATCATGACTGACACAGAATCATTATTGACTGTTCCCTTATTGATTGTTGCCATCGTAGTTAAGAACATAGTGATAAGCAAATAGTCGTATGAGCTAATGTTCGAATCCCTCCAAAAAATCCACTCTTCCGTGAGTGCATTAGATATATAGAAGCCCTTGTCTGGTTATAATTTCCTGACTTTTTTTTTTATTTTCAAACCAAGGATCAAAGGTGTCATTTCAATTGGCACAAATGAAACTTACCGTTCCACAGGTTTATTGAAATTAACATTATGTTGGCACAAACATTCTGTAGCAAACCTATGTCAATCGGAACACTACCAGTGTTGTCTCATTTAATATAAAACTACAACCCGGTGCACGAAGTTTCTGCCACGTGAGGTACCGGAGAAGGAATCTATTGTACGCAGTCTTACTTTATTATTTTTTGCAAGAGATTGTTTCCAAGATTTGAACCCGTGATCTCTTGGTCACAAGGTAGCAACTTTACTGTTGTGCCAAGGCTCTCTCATTTAATATCATGTTAAAAAAACTATAGTTGATAGACAAAGAACATACCGAGCAGCAATCTCCTCCAACTGCATCTCACAAGGTTGATCAGTAAGAAAAAAGGTAAATGAGGTCACAAAGTCAGCAGATCATAAGCAAGGTCAGGATATCGGCCAAGGCAAGTTGGTTTGTGGGACAGGAGTTTGGAGTCAAGGAATGACATTTTACATTTTAGAAATTCTGTTATGTTAAGACTTTAAAAAGAATTGTTTAGATTTATTTGAAGGCCGTAAAGAGTTTGGAATAGCCAAATCCTATTTTCACAAAGAAATGCCCACATTATGGATCTATAAAAGAGTTATGATTTCTTGTATTGATTATCTATCTCATTCAATGAGTTGAAACCCGCCATAGCTAGTTCCAAACCCAGATGAGAAAGGGTAAAAATTGCGTTAGGTTGTCAGTCAGCGTTGAACTTCGACAAATTTCAATGAATAGATCTATCAAGATATTATGCTAATGCTAAATTATTTCCCAAAAGGAATGCATTACAAGGTCCGACTGTAACATCTCAACAAGGACCGTTACATCTATATGAGAACTTGAATGTAATATTAAATATGCAAGAGTTCTCACACTATAGATTGGATAAAAATAAATATTATAGGAAAATTGATTGTTTATGATTTGAAATATGAAATATAAGAATACTCATCGGTAAAACGAGAGAAGTAGTAGATACTATGATTAGAAAAAGAATTAATATTATGTATTTATAATAGACAAAATAGATAGGAGAGAAGACAAAGATGATAAAAAAACTTAGGTTTTAAGTTATGATGCACAAGAAAGAGTAGAATATGAAATGGAATAGCTATTGTTCTAAATAGTTCATTAAATGATAAAGTAGTATGAATAATTACAAAAGGAGATAGAATTATAGCTCTCAACCTAGTGATAGTAAAAGAAACTATTAATATAATTAGCATATATGTACCTCGAGTAGGATTAGATAAATATACTAAAACTAAATTTTGGGAAAACTTAAATAAGATATTACAAAGAATTCTACCAAACGAAACGATTTTGATAGAAGGAGATCTAAATGGGCACGTAGAAGTAAAAAATGGGTAATATAATAGGGTGCATGGGGTTGGGATAAGCAATGAAGAAGGAAAAATTATATTGAATTTTGCGATAGCATATAAATTTATGCTAACTAATACATTTTTCAAGAAAAGAGAAGAATACTTGGTCACGTTTAAAAGTGGAAATAATAAATCACAAATTGACTTTCTAATGGTGAGGAAGAAAGATAAAAAGATATATAAATATTGTAAGGCTATTCTTGGAGAAAACTTAATTGTCAACATAGGTTGGCGGTATTAGATATCTTTTAAATATAGTATTAAGAGAAGAAAACACATGATTCCTAAAATTAAATGATGAAAGTTAAAAGATGAGAAATAAAATATATTTAAAAAGAGAGTAGGAGTACAAGTATTAGAAGAAATACATGATGACTTGAATACAACATGGGATAAAATGACATTAAAGTTAAAAATAATAGTCAAAAGTCTACTCAGTGAGTTAAAGGGATGTGCACCATCAAGTAAAAATTTTAATGGTGGAATGAGAAAGTACAGGAGAAATTGAAGAAAAACAAAAAGCCTATAAGATATTATACACTTGTAAGAACGAGAAAAACTTAAAAAAAAACATATAATAGTCTGGAAAGAGACAAAAAATAGTATGTGAAGTTAAGAATGAAACTTTTGAATGTTTATATCGACAACTGGATATAAAAGAAAGGGGAAAAGGTATTTATAAAATAGGTAAAACTAGAGAGAGAAAGGCTAGAGAGATCTTACCCAAAATAAGATACATTAAAGATGAATGCAATAGGGTATTATTAGACAATACAGAAATAAAAGAGTGATAGAAGAGGTATTTTCATCAACTTTTTCATGAAGGTTTATATATCAATTTAACTTAGGTAATTTAAGTAGGTTAAAGAAATATAAAAATTTAGGGGTTGTTTGGTATGGGCGCGCGTTTTCCCTTTTCTAGAAAAGGGAAAACAACTTTTTCTTGTTTTCTAGTTTTTCAAGAAAAAGTTTCTTTGTTTTCTAGAAAACAAAGTTAGAAAACACCAATCAAACATCATTTTCTTACTTTTTTAGAAAATGAAAACAGAAAATAGAAAATTTTCCACGAACCAAACGCTACCTTAAATTTTTATTGAAGAATTCAACCTTCAGAAGTAGAACAGACTTTAAATAAGATGTAAAATGAAAAAGTAATTGAACCAAATAATATTGCAATAGAGGTATAGAAGTGTCTAGGCAAGTAAGATATTGAACGACTTACAAAGTTATTCAACTTGATATTGAAAATGAAAAAATGTATGATCAATGGACGATAAGTTCTTTAGTTCCTTTATATAAAAAAGAAGACATACAAAATTGTACAAATTATAAGAAACTATGAGAAAAAGTAATAGAAAAAAAGACTAAGGAAGGAGATCACGTTGACAAAAAAATAATTTAGATTTATGGCGGAAAGATCGATAATAGAAGTTATATATCTTCTCATAAAACTAATTAAAAAATATAATAAAAGTAAGACTTACACATGATATTTATTGACCTTGGAAAAGTTTATGATAAAATTCCAAGAAAAAGTATGTAGAGAATTTAAAAAAGAAAGGTGTTAGTGCATCATATATTGAAATAATTAAAAATATATATGAGGATGCAATGACAAGAGTAAAAATATCACGAGGATTAATCGAAGAGTTTCTCATAAAGATAACATCAAGGATCAACTTTAAGTTTCTATCTTTTTATACTAATCATAGGTGAACTCACTAAATACATTCAAGATACGGTACTATGGTGTATGTTATTTGTAGATGATATTGTTTTAATATATGAGACACATGAAGAAATAAATGCTAAATTTGAATCTCGAAGGAAACGCTAGAAGCAAAAGGTCTCATGCAGAATATATGGAATTTAAATTTAGCAGTGTTAGATACAATATGACAATTGTTAAGTTAGGAGATAATGAATTATTTGTAACTGAAAATTTTAAATATTTAGGATTATTTTTACAAAAGAATAGAGAGATTGAAAGAGATTGTCTTACATAGAATAGAAGCAGGATGGTTGAAATAGAGAAGAGCATCGACTGTTCTTTGTGATCATAAAATACCTTTAAAACTTAAAGGGAAATTTTACAAAACAAAATAGCAATTAAACCTACTTTGTTATATGGAGTTGAATGTTAGTAGAAAATGCGAGTTGTAGAGATGAGGATGTTAAGATAGATGTCTGGATATACGAGAATGGATAAAATAATAAATGAAAATATGGAAAAACTTTGGAAAATACTGATTAAGATGATATAGATACTTAGGCGATCGATAAATTCTCGAATTAATGTGAAACTATTATAAATATGTAAATCAGCGAAAAGAAAAAGAGAAGAAGACTGGATTAGCAATGATACAATAAACTAGCATAGTATTTATTTAAATATAGATGATGATATAATAGGGGATAAAGTCCAATGATGTAGGAGGATTCATATAACCAATCCCACCTAATGGTATAAAACTTGATTGTTATTATTGTTGTATTCAATGAGTTAAATTGTTCTTGATACTACATCAATTGGTATTATAACCAAATTTTTAATTCAGTATTCAATTCCATCCCCTATAATTTGTAAAACTCATCCACATGCAACTACTCATAAGCTCCAACCACAAGATTTTTGACTTCTCCCAAATTGATTCTCTTTGCCACCGTCAATCCTCATAACCATCGGTCTACAAATGTTACCCTATCTCTTAGTCCCAACCTTGAACTAATATCCAAACAACAATAATAAGTTCATATTGTATCTTCTTCAATGTATACAAATGTCATTCATTTGCTAATCGCCACCGTGCAATCACCTCCGACCAAGAGATGAACGGCTTGCTCCTATCCTCATCTGCATTCTCACTTCCACCTACCCCGAAACACAACATCTTCTCACCAAAAGAAACAATGTCGCTTGCATCACCCCTAAGTGCCACCACCGCATCACACACAGGCACCACCATCGCATTCAATGTCGGCATTCCTACATCATTGCTCCTCATATCAGTCACTCAATACCGATTTTGCAAATCAATGCTATGTGATAGGATCCAATTTGATTTGATCTCATTAAAAAATCATAGACTGATCCACATATTCGAAAGAAAAACAAATCAACTAGTTTAGGTCCTCACTTAGAGTGAATTTTTGCGATGAGACTAGGCTCGTTCAAACACTACATGGTGCACACTTCGCAACAGAAAGGCTCACATCAACTTGGTAAACTCATTATCTTATTGAAAATACATTTATTCTAATTTAGTTGGTTAAGTTAATTTTTGTGGTTCAGTACTATTATAAGGACCACCTAAACGACACTTTTCTCTCAATCCCTAATTATAAGAACAGTATTATTATCCTATATCCTTTTAGTTCTGCTTGCTTTCTTAATTTAATATCCTACTTAATTTTATAATCTTCAATACTTGTCAATCCTTCACATTGGCTATAAGAAGATACTCCACTATCAGACAGCGGAAGTTGAGCTTAAAACCCTTCAATACAGAGTGGATGTACAGTGTGGATAACCTAAAATGGAAGGAAGGGTTTTGAGCTAGCAGCCCCTAACGTTCACCTAGACACAACCAAGGTTTTAAATGCCGAACGGAAGTTTGCGGTGACGAACGATACGATTTCGTATCGATCGTATGCGTCGATAATCGTTTCGATATTTTTTTCTATTTTTTTAAATATTAATATTTAATTATTTTAAATGTCATTATTCATTTAATTTCAAATATTTATTGTTAAGTATATTTCGATTTTTTTTTCTTGAAATAATTGATATCAAAGGAATAAAAGTAAATAAATATACTTTTCTTTAAAGAAAATTGATATATCAATAACTTCAATTAAAATTGATACATCATAACATATTATTTTACTATACCAAAAAGAGTATCGTGAATCAGATGAAAACATTGGTTCTTGCGACATTATGCTTAGATCAATCTCATAATTCTCTAACGCCCAAATCAAATAATTATCCCATGACATGGAATATTGATATTGATTTCTCCACATATCCATCAATGTGTTTCGATTCATCACTAGAAGTTGGACTGGAACTGCTGCCACTGGAATCGGAACTGGTACAAGATAAGGATAAATATACATTCCCGATGTCGGATATGATTGATCACCATATAATGCATCAGAGCTATAATAAGGCCGAGAGTATGATGAACTCCGATCAGAATCAATCTCAACTAAACTCTCTCGCATATCTCGATAATCATGAGCTTCTTTTTGTCTATCACCCTTATATCGACGTTGATACTGATTTTTAATAGTTCTAGCACTATGATCTTCATCTTGAGTTGCATCTGTGAAATTTTGATTACATGTCCAAAGCTCTGATGTTGAAGTTGATGGAATATAAGTTTCACCACCACCGAGTGCACCATCACTATCATTACTTCCATGAGTACTAGAGCTGTCAAGTTGGGTTAGGCCCGCCGAGTTGGCCCGCCCCGCCAAACAATTTAAGCGGGTTGGGTTGAACTTTTATCAATCCGCCATTTTGGCGGGCCTAAACGGAGCGACCCGTGCGGGTTGCGGGTCTAGACGGGTTGGCCCGCGGGTTGAGAAATGTCAAAAGACAAATTTTTCACTATTACAATCTTCTTCTATCACACATACACCTCAACAAAGTATAAAAGAAGTTAAGAGTAAAGAACAAAAGAATATTTTTTATACTCTAATTGTTTTTTATTATCTTGTCACTACTATTCTAATCAATATAGGAAATAATAACATATCAAAATCAAATAATTACCCAAGTTAAAAAATCTCAATTGAATCTCTATTTGAAAGAGTAAAAATTTACATTTACATATTATCAAGATTTAAATATTTTAGAACATTGGAAAAGAATCAAAAATATCGGTACTTAATTTTGTAAGTCGATAATTGAATCACAATTATAAGATTTTAGTTACTTCAAATATTTATTTTTTTAATTATGGTACTCTATCTGTCTTACAAATCATTACCTCAAGCCCTCAACACCTTAGTAATTTTAAATATATTTTTAAAATTTGTGTGGCCCGCGGATTGGCCCGCTTAACCCGCAACCCGTCTTGGGTTGGGTTGGGTTGGAAATTTCTCAACCCGCCGAGATGGCGGGTCGGCCCGCCCCTCTCCGCTAAATATTGAGTTTACGACGGGTTGGCCCGCCCCGCCATGGGTCGGCCCGTTTGACAGCTCTAATGAGTACTTGCACTGCTATTAACATCACTATCATCATTTTGAACTTCTCGTCGGATTGCAGTATCAGAAGGTGATGATGTTTCATTACTATCATCATGTTCTTGCTCATCAATTGCATCGAGTGGATTTTCATTAATTCTCAGTTGACTCCTTCCTTTAAAAGTAGGAATTATGCTCTTTCTTTTCTCTTTAATAAAAGTTGTCAGAGCTTTGTCTTTGCCTTTGCCTTTGTCTTTGCTTTTATCTACAAATGTTTGTTGGATTTTGGATGAAGATGCTTGAGAACGTCTAGGTCGAGATCCAGAAAATCAAAATTCTTGGTCAAAAGCTTCATCGTCATTATTTTCCTCAATGATACCTCTTTTAGCTTGTATTATTTCAATCTGCTGAGTAAGAAACTGAGATGGTTGTGATGGATCTCCTGCTTCAAGTAAAGGATTTTCGGCCTCAATAGCACTCCACCAATTCATCATTGGATCGTTATCACTTTGGACAAATCTAATATCAAATGGGTCTACATTATCAGATTCTTGTTTTTCCTGCTCTTCTGTTATTGCTCTTAGTTGAAGACGTATATTATAATAAACATAGATCATTTTTTCCAAGCGACGATAAGAAAGATGATTTCGTACTTTGGTATGAATGAGGGAGAAAGTTGACCAATTTCTTTCACAACCACTTGAAGACATTTGTGAGAGAATTCGTACTGCAATCTTTTTCAAATTTGGGGCTGATCCTCCATACTGTAACTACCACTCAGCTGAAAGACAAATAAAATCAAACTTAACATAGTATTTTCATTTGTAAATAATAATAAGTCATAATTTATGCTACATTTACCTACATCCATTTTATATCTGCATGATATTGCAAAAGGATCAACAAAAAAATCATATCCCTCTCGAAATAGTCGACTTTCATTATTATCTTTTTGTTTGTAGTCTTAATATTACATTTCTGAGGACGACTAACAAATTATCATTTGTGACAAAATTATAACGATATTGATATGTTGGATTGAGATAATAACCTGAAATAATTAAAGATATATAATTATTAATAGCAATATTAAAAAAATACGCACCTGCCAAATGAATATACTTTCCCATTTGATTGTCCCACCTTGAAGTGATTATATCAATATAATGTTGATATTTAGTCGATGATTGTAGACGTCTTTTAATTTCCTCTTTTGCTTCATGAATCAGGTGGTAAATATTGCCTATCTGTAGCTTCTTGTCCATGTCGACTTTATATAAAACAACATACAAAGGCTCTATTGCTGTAAGAATCTCTGCAATGTGATCCCAAAATCTAGTAGATATGATAATTTTTTGCGCCTCCTTACCTTTAATCGTGCTAGAGTATCGAGAGGTTTCCCAATCCTCAGAAGTGAACATGGTCTTCAATCCTTTTTTTTTTTGAAACAACAACTTTAATAAGAGAAAGTGAGTTGCAAACCTAGTTGCTCCTGGTCGTAGAATCTCTCCATCAATAAATCTCCTCATTAATCCATGAACCCAATGATGATTATATATGAATTTCGTTAACAATTGATCTTTTTTTACTACCTTCTTCACTGTATCGAGTTTATCGATATCTGTCATAATCAAATCAATACAGTGTGTTGCGCATGGTGTCCAAAATAATATTTGATACTCTTGTTCCAATAATTCTCCGGCTCTTTTAAAGTTGGCACCATTATCTGTAATCACCTGTACTATATGCTCTACACCTATCTCTTGCACTACACTATCCATCAAATGATATATATAAGATGCATCATGATATTCTGCAGTTGCATCAACAGATTTATGAAATATCACATTTCTATTGCAATATAGTAGAAAGTTGATAATGCTCATCCGTGTGGGTCCTGTCCAGCCATCACACATCAATGTAACCCTACATAAGTTTCATTGCTTTTTGCATGATAGAATCCAAGTATTGATTTCCTCCACTTGTTCATCTAAATACGACCAAAGAATTTCACGCGTTGGAGGTCAATATCGTGACCACATTTTCGATGTTAGATACCATGTCGCAGTAAAGGGAGCATCGCACAACGGTAAAGTTGTTGCCTTATGACGAGAGGTCACGGGTTCAAATCTGAAACACCTCTTGCAAAAGCAAGGTAAGATCGTCTACAATGGATTCCTTCTGCATTTCCGCAGCGTGGTTTTTAGATACCATGCTACGGGAGTATATGCTATTTGCTGCGTTGGAAGGAATTCGATTAAAATGAAAAAATTTAGCAATACTTTGGCCAATTGACTTCTTCTCTTTTGTATAAGCATCATCAATCCTAGTTTGTTTACTAGCTTGGTCTGAGAATGCAAATAGATCAATATCAGCAATATCAACTGCACGCCTTCGTGATGTAGAAGGAAAGAAATGACCAATACCAGTTTTTGTTGAAGCAATGCGAGCACTTGCAGTTCTCTCTAGTGTTGCTGCACTAGTTGAGCCACTTCCACTAGCACCAAATGAGTCACTACCACTAGCGCCAACTATTTTGCCACCATATCGCATATGTTCATCATATGCATATTGAGTTCTAGAAGCAGAAAGAGCTGCTGAAAATTCTTCTTCATTTAAATCTTCACCACGACCTTCAAATTCATCATAAACTGGTGTTTCAGAAGCTCGCCTATCAAAATTTTCCTGTTGTTATTGTTGCTTATACTTCAATTCTTTTTTCTCATTAAGTTCTTGTTTCATTGCATGACGAATTTCATCGGGAACTTGTGAACATCTAGAAACATCCGGATATCCACCAGCAAGATGTTTTATCCGTGTAGCTCCACCGCCATGTCCAATCATATCGCAATATAAACATTGCCAATGAAATCGATTTTCTAATCGACGTGCATGTCTCCAAGCTGGATCATAAGAATGTTGTTTTGGTGTCATTTGCCTACCTATGCATTATAAAAATTAAAAAAAAATACTAAAAAAATAATTCACAATGAATATTCATAATTGCAATATTAAAAAATTTAAAATAAAAATTATCTAATTTATCGTTTTAGTCTCGGTCCCATTCTCGATCAATTAATATATTTTCAATTAAATTATTCAAAAAAAATACAATCTAAATAAAAATATATATTGTCATAGATTTTTAATAATTAAATATTTTAGATTTCTTTACCGTAAATATTTTTTATTTTTTATTATAATTTATATTTATTTTGTTTTTAATATAAAATAATAAAAACATTAATTTATATAAAATAATTATATAAATTAACTATTAATTTTTTCTAAATTATACTGATATATATTTATATATTAAAATTTATAAAATATAATAACTATATTAAATACTATAATTTATATATATATTATAAATATATAATTTATATTATATTTTAAAATTATATATATACCAGTAAATTTTAAAATTTATCAAATAAAAATTTTAATTTTTTTTATAAAATTCTAAAATTATTTTATTTTTTTTTGAAATTTTATTAATTTTTAAAAATAATTAAAGATTTAATTTTAAATAAATTATAAATTGAATTTAGAATTTAATTAAAATATTTTTTATTTGTTTAATTTTTATAATTTTAAATAAAAATACAATTTAATTAATAATTAATTTAATTAAATTTTACCGTTTAATTAATTTATATTATATATAAAATTTTAATTAATAATTTATTTAATTATAATTATATTATAATTTTTATATTAGTTATTTATATAAATTAAATTTTTTATTAATCTGCGATCCTCAGTGATCGCGATCACGATCACCGTTGCGCCGCGCTCGGTGATCGCGATCGAGATCAAGATCGTGCAATCGAACAAAGAATAATCGTTCGCCGCCGAAGTCGTCGTCGTTGCTTGCCGCTTCGCCTGCCGCCGCCTACCGCTTCGCCACGCTTTCCTTCATTATATAACTTCCTCGGCAATCTTTAATCATCGCACTGCTTTAATCGCGTGAGCGACAGAAGGAATCTATCGCTCGATAGAAGGAATTGCACACTTCTGGCACTTCTGTCTGTCACGCGAAATCTCGCGCGGCATTTCGTTTCAGTCCCACGCCGAAACAATACGTTTCGTCCGTTTCGGATGAAACAAATCGGCTTTTAAAACCATGGACACAACACACATTGTGATCATTAATCTATTAATTACTCTACTCTCCAAGAAGAAAATTGCTTTTATTGACACAAATATCAACTTGAGCCGGTACACAATCAAATACTACTAACTTGGTCAACTTTGAAGTCAATATTAAAGTACAAACTCAAATGTATTTCTCGATTAGGTTATTAAAATAGGCAATTAGTTTAGTTGGTACAGCATGACCAAGAAAGAATGAGCGCAATTTGCAAATAAACTATTCATCAAAGAAGTACTACGAAGATATTCAAGATCACTATGTTGCAAGCAGGCCAAGCCCATTAGATATTGGATAGAAATGAAATGAAAGTCGATGAAAAAATACATTTTGACACACTTCAAAAATCAATAGGATATCATAGGGATGAACCTAAAACAATCATGCCCTAGTGTAATTGAATATGAAAACAAGTTTGACGTTATGCATATACATTGCAACCACACACTAGACTGTGGGGAAACCTTTATCCACTTCATCAGTGGACAATGGCAAGTCAAGTTGTTTGCACCAACTTTGATAGAAGAGACCTGCTACAACCAAGCTCCTCAACCAATAATGCACCTCTTTATAGGGTGTCACTAAAATTGTGAAATCAACTAGTTTCAATCATATTTAAACTATTATCTAGTGTGCAAAAGTTAGCACATGGTGTAAAATACCATAATAATAAAATATATATATATATATATAAAATAAATATTGGGTAATTGGGAGAATACCCTATGAAATTTTTCAGGAATTTTTAGAAATTTTTCTGGACTTAAATGGAGATTTTCAAGACCCTCTTTGTTTATGAGGAGTTAAAGGACTTAACGGGTCTGAAATTCGACCCGTTATCTGCCAAATCCGACCCGTTCTCTTTTATTAATGTCGGGCGTTAATTTCTTTCGGTTTTCTTCTCCCGAGCGTTCCTCCACCGCGACTCCTCGCGATCTCTCTGCCGCTCATGATCTCTCAACCACCGCGACCTTTTCTGCCGCGCCTAGAGATCTTCTTCCCTCTTCTCGTTGTTTCTTTCTCGCAACCCCTGCCCTCACGCACGACCGGCAACCTCCGCACCTTTTCCTCATCGAACGGCCGCTGCCGACAACTCCTTCCGGTGGGAGAGCAAGCGGGAGGGGAGGATCGACGTTTGGGCTCCGGCGGGCGTCCTCGATCGCGAAAGCTAGGGAGCGGCAAGGGATCTCGCTGCCGGATTTGGGAGTCGCCTCTTCCGATTTCTCCTCGCCGTCGCCCGCCCGATCGGTGCCACCCTCCCGTCTTCTTCTTCTCTTCCGATCCGGAAGCAACAAGGGTCGCCGGCCATTGCAGTTGCATCTCCACCGTGCGATTCCGACCCTGTCGATCTCCGGCCTTTTTCATCGCGGGAGCCTAGTTCGCCGGAGCTACTCCCTTTCGCTGGCGCATCTCATGGATCGTCAGCCTCTCTGGCCGCGAGCCACTCCATCGCTGCTTGCTTCGCCGTCGACCTGTGATACCGAGTCGAGCCACCCTCCGTCGGCCACTGTTTGGGTCAGTCGTCGCAAAGAGATAGGTGAGTCAGTGTTGTTCTTCGATTTTTGGACGAGATATAAGGTCAAGGCCTGTGGTTGGTGATGTGTCGGCAGATGCCTTGGTTAGGGATTCCACCAGGAGATCGAAAGATGGGAAGGAGGGGCACGGTTCGATCGATTGCTATGTTCGTTTGATCATTGCGGGATCCATCTTGTTCCTTGGCTATTTGTGTGAACATCACAACCATCTGTACCTCAATCAGCAGCAGCAACCATGGTGTGTTCTGGTAGTAATGCAACGTCGATGTCGTTCAATGGCTTTTGTCGGTGGACCGTGAGAGTTTTACTCAAGGACCTACTCTCACATCTATGGGTAATTTCTTAGCCATCTTGTTGTTTCCTAGGTTACAATTGTGGTGTATTTGGACAGGGATTTGGGCTATTTTGCATGTAGCAGGGATAAGGCAGGCCATTGTGGGCTTTGTCTTCAATTCAATTGATTGAACTTCGGTCTGATTGAAGCAAGGAGCTGTGGCTGAATGAAGTGGTGTTAGGTGTAGCTTGTTATGTGATCGAGTTCACTAGTATGGACGAACGAGGTTAATTGATTCAGATTGGGTCCTATGAGGTGGACAAGGAGGTTGTGCGATTAAAGCGTAACCAGGTGAGTCTGAATCTTAATGCTTATGAACATATGTTAACTGTAGATTGAGATGTTATTTAGTTAGCTGGATTAGCTATGATTAAATTGACCGTTGGTATGGTGATTAAAAGATAATGGAAGAAACTATTCAGTTAGTTGATCGAGATGCAAAGTCAATGTAGGACTCGAATCGATCATTCGTTGTATGCTTGCACTTAACTATAAATGTTGTGATATGTGCAGGACATGATACGAGGCAGATATTCATGAACGTGAAGACGATTGGTGTCTACAAAGCAGGTGGGTAATTTCCTACCTGGTCTGGGTAGATGTATTGCATTCAGATTTAGTCATAGATATGAACATGTTAGGTGTTCATATTACCTTGACACTGCTCTTATTATCGTATGCTTGATCCTTTACCGTTGACTATTAACTCCATTGCTGCTATCATGTTTATTTTACCATGATTAGGAGTTATAAATATAGGTGATGTAAGTAACTTAGAATTTGTTTAAGTTAAGTGCAAGTAGTAAAGTCCGGATGACAACCTGATTGTAAATTGGGCAAAAAGGTCATCCGTGGGTAGATAAGGTCTTGAACCTACGGTTAATTCTAGTACCCCTAGGTTGCATGTTTACCACTGACTATGTATTGTTTAAATGGTCGAGTGAATGGTACTTAATGTGTCGCTACGGACCTGTGGTCCTAGCTTGATAATCGGTTTGAGTACGACTCTCTACAAGATAGAGTGTATCGATTAGATTGGTATGACTCTCTGTGATGTAGAGTATTATGATCGATTAGTACTCTCGCAGGATAGAGAGTGCGTTGATCCGTTAGTATGATTCTCTGTAGAATAGAGAGTCTATGGTGGATGTCTCAGATATGAGACATTGCATTCATGCATTTGCATGCACGCCGCGACGAGGTCTCCCTTGTGGTTGAGAGTGTCGTCTCATCCCGCCTCCACGGTTACTCATGGAGGAGTCACCCGCGCTGAGGGCAGAGCATCAGTGCCGCACTCTACCACTATAGACGGTGGTAGTTGGATTCGTGCGTCGTAGTCCTGCGTGTGTGGCACTCGACCACTCATGGGTAGTATCGCTCGGAGTGGCCAACTCAGGACCCCATCGTGTAGCTTGCTCTTTACGCTTATATGCTACTCGATCATACTGGCCACTCGGCCACTCGAGAGTAGTGGTTGGTGTTGAGTTGGGACAGTTGTCATGCTCGAGCCACCGAGGCCACACTGGGGTCGTGGTAGCTTTAGGGTGAGCCGACACGATCTACGCCGCATTGCACTTATAGCATTTTTGCATATTGCCATATATATACATATATGCATGTATATATATATATGGATGATTGTGATTAGTATACATATATAGATGCAGTCTATATATATATGCTTATTGTGATGTTGCATTTGATTGTATTATGGTTGCTGCATTTGAGTGTACATCATATTCATGCATGTTTCTTGCATTTGTTATACGATTGTGTCGGATACTGGTATGGGTTGGACAAACCATTAGATACTTTGACCTGTAGCTAGAGTATATTGTGAGTTGATCTACTCTTCCTGTTATATATATATATGTTTGATATATGTTCAGGTTGGATCAGAGTAGCGTAGCAGACTTCAGGTATGTCTGCATTTTTATGTTGTTTATTTGGTTAGACGGTATATGCTTGTATTTATATACTATCGATATACGCTGTACCTCTAGAGTATGTTGTTGAAAATACATGTGATATGACATATATACATGTTTTCTATTACTCTTGAGTTTTACTCACCACCCCACAGGTTTTTCATCGCCCGTAATCGTAGAAGACTTCGTGATGGCATTGGAGCACCGCCGACTGACATCGTCTCATCTCACCTCCGTGGCTCCGTGTGGCATTTTGGATTTTCCGTATGTCTTGTTTTGCATTGGAGTTTTCGTGATGTTATGTATTATGTGATGTACGCATACATGTCAAAAGGGTTTGTCGAGGTTTTTTATGTTATGGTGTTAGTCATACCGTAGGATGTGTTGTTGTTGTATCGTTTCATTGTGTGTAGTTGTTGTGTTGATATATATATATCGTGGTGGTTTGGTATATTTTTATGTGTTGTTATTGTGGGCCTACGGGCCTTGTATTAACCCGAAATGTTGTCACGTACAGGGGAGATGCCGTCCGTTTGATTTTCGGCTCGGCATGCTCTCGGGGCGTGACACATAGACCTCTGGAAGATTAACAACCCTAATTCAGCCATTCGATACTTCAAGTGTCGTGATAAGGGTCACTAGCATTAAAATGTTCTCATTGGAATTAGAACCTAGGCATCGCCCTAAAAGTGAGGTAGCCTACTTCTAACTCCAAGATGATGGGGAGGTCAGACCCTTAGATGAACAATAAGAGACTTGGAAATGTGAGAAAAAGATTATAGTACTTTATGCAGTGTGCTACATCCTATCTACACACACCCACATCAAATTATTCATGGAAATGCAACTAATTCATGCTTAATGTTAAACTTTGTGAGCATTTCCTTTTTCTATTTCCTTCCCCCTACTATTTTTCCAACACATTAACTGATAGCCCAAGTCTGACTGCATCACTCATGTAAGTCCCCTTGTTCCGTCAAGTTTTTCATATAAAGATAGAATGCACACCTTGAACAAGGATAAGATTGATTATACATTAAGACCACAAGAATAACCTGGAAAAAAAAGTCACCTCAAAAAGCTTTCTAGCCATGTAGTTGTTCTGTTGCTGCATTTCTACCTGTGCCCATGCCTGAATCAAGAGGAACATGGGAATTGATGAATTCTTGTCCATAAGAAATACTAGTTGAGAGTCAAAAACAAGTTTTATAGATGAAAATCAAGTCTTACAAGCCAACTTGCACAGCTTTTAGGGTTGCATTTGGTAGCTTGCTGGAACAAGTACCTAGCCCTCTTAAACCTCTTTCCTTTTGCTTCAAGGATCGCAAGACTTTGGTAAATGTACTCATTTCCACCACAGTATTTGAGTCCTTTTGCAAGAAGATTTCTTGCCTTTTTTATATTTCCTTGCTGTATTTCTAGCACTGCCCATCCATGCCAAGCTGCAACATGCTTCTTGTCAGCTACTGTAGCAGCATCAAATAGCTCCCTGGCTCTACGGATATTTCCAGCCTTACTTTCAAGCATACCCCAACACTGTTCAAACAAAAAGGTGTGATCATCCCAGCTATGCATACTGCTCAGCATGAATTGCACAACAAATCATCACTGTCAAAAAGATGCTAAATGAGTAAGACGTTATACCTGCATCTTGATGTAATATTAAAGATAAAAGAAGCTTTGATGAACTACATGTCCTTTGAACTCTCAAAATGTCTAAGCAAATTCATGAGGATGATGAATCAAGTCTTATCGTGGTTGTCAAAATCAGCTGATAATGATATAGATTGTCCTATTGAAGTCGCTCATCCAATCTTTCCATAGAAGTCGGTCATCTTATGTAGAGAAGTTAAAGAAAATAGATATTCAAAGAAACTACTTAGAAATGAGCTAACAAGACAAGAAAATAAATTAAATTGATTGAAAGCTCGTCAATTCATGAATGAAAAAGAGTGAAGAAATTTGGTCAAACTGGATTGATTGTGGTAAAGTCAACCAATCTAGCCAACCAAGTATATCTCCTCTACCTTTTGTTGCAAGATGAACAGAAAAAAAATTTACAGCGTGTAATATACGAATAAGTAAACAAGCACCGCATCTATCGCTTCTTCATGTATCCATGTAGTGACAATACTATTGGTTGAGAGAATATAGAGTAGTACTGCCATCATCAATATTGCCCAAAACCATCAAATCAATTAAACCCAATAATATAAAATTAAGTATTTTGGTAAAACATGTATAAAAGTGTATTATTATTGAATAACTTTACATTAGTAAATGTATGGTATCTATTAATATATTTTAAAATTTAATTCTATATTAATAAAATATCATTTATTATCAAGCAATAATCTAAAAGAAATATCTAGTTTAATAAAAAAAAATTTTTGATAGTTTAGAATATTATTTTATTAATGTCTACTTAGCCCAAAACTTAACTCTATATAACATGTCTAATTGTCATTTGTAAAACTTCCCTTTAAGTTTTAAAAGTACCTTACAATCACAAAGAACATCTAATGTCCTCGCCGTCCTCTATTTCAACCATATTCCTAGATACTTACTCTCAATTACAAGTAATTCATCATTTTCTATTATAACAACTTCCATGCTACTCTAATACTACTCTTGGATTAATAGTGCAGGAGAAAAGAGCAAAAGTTAACCCAAAAAAAAATGAAAGAAAGAAAGAGAAAATAAAATTGCTCAGAAAGATGGTTGCACCAATTTTGAGCGCCCCCGTCTCTGATACCAATTAAAGGACCGAGAAACACGCTAGAGGGGGGTGAATAGCGTTTTAAAACTTCTCTTTCTTTCTTTTGTAAAACTCGTAAAACAAAATAAGATAAAATTACAGCGGAAAATAAGAACAAGAACACAAAAGAAAGTTTTACTTGATTCACAACCAAATGGTTGCTAAATTATACAAGTGTTTCGACTCTATGTGCCAAAAGAGTTGTGTGATTACTTAAACTAAATTAACATAATAATGAATGCAACATTTATACCACAAAGCTTTGGCTCCACGTTCTGTCAGAGTTGCATTATTATTTATGATAGAATAAGAAAAAAATAAATTATTATAACTATAACTATAGAGCATTGTTTCCACACTTAAAAAGGGATCTTAAGTCTTTTCGGACATTTTGTAGATTGCAGTCATTTTACATGAGATGCTTTATTTAGTGGGTAAGTTTTGGGTCATTTACTTTTTCTTGTATGAGTCATTCACCTTATACATAATATATGCATTCATATGATGCATCTCGCAGTGAGTGGATTGTGGCCATTCACTCTCTGTTTTTATTCTATAAACAATTCATTCTCTTATCAAG
Source organism: Wurfbainia villosa (assembly GCA_025175895.1). Taxonomy (NCBI): domain Eukaryota; kingdom Viridiplantae; phylum Streptophyta; class Magnoliopsida; order Zingiberales; family Zingiberaceae; genus Wurfbainia; species Wurfbainia villosa. The sequence continues at coordinate 109,174,181 of CM045997.1, forward strand.
TGGATTGTGGGTAGTTCATTGGTTCCACGCTTTAAAAGGGATCTTAAGTCTTTTTGCGCATTTGTAGATTTCAGCCATTTTGCATGAAATGTTTTTCTTAGTGGATAGGTTGTGGGTCATGTACTTTTTGTTGTATGAGTCATTCACCATATACATAACATATGCATTCATATGGTGCACCTCATAGTGAGTGGATTGTGAAGGTAAATTGTGGGTCATTCACCCTCTATTTTTATTCTATATACAATGTATTCTCTTATCAAGTGAATTGTGGGTTGTCCATATTTATATACAATGCATTTATTAATGGGCAGATCATGGGTCATTCACCCCTTTATAAATTATGACAATTCTCGTGTAAAATAAAATAGCAAGGAAATGTGTAATATTATAAAAGTAGAATCATAGAGGAAATGGTGAAACTATTTAAAATTAAAATGAAAGAAGTATAACAGGAAATGATTAATGACGCCATGATGCTAAAAGAAATATGAAAAAATTTATAGAGATTTGTTATTGCCTCCTATGGTAAGATATCATGTATATCTTTTCTTCTTCCATTTTGCACTGATGTTCCCAATCCCTTTTTCCTTAACCTTCATGAGGTGATCTTGGAAGTTTAGATAGTATTACAAAGATATCAACAATATTAAAGACAATTCTATTAGTGTTCATTCATTTTACTTTTTCCTAGAGCATAGATTGTTACTTTTATGAATTTTAGTTTTTAATGTATTTTCTCATTTGTTAACACGTCTAATTATGTCAGTCAAAATGGGTCTAGTTATGTTGTCATCATGCATATTTTTATATTATTTAATAAATTGTTCTGATATTAATTATTGTTACATCTTTGTACACCCTTGGTGGTTAGTGGTGTCATTTTGTGATTTTGATGCAATGGCAGATATCCATCATGAGAGAGGCTATCCCTTATACAAGGACAGAAAGCTACGGATGTGTTGACCTGCACAATTCGGTACTTTCAATCCTTGATCTAAACTATCAAGAAACAATAGACCTCTATGTACTCAGTTCATTCGTAGAAGTAATCTACTCGATTCATAATATAATCCCTGCAAGTGCCAATCAAGCAATTTTACACAAAAATCAATTTGAGAAATAGGTTACCCAAGTCTTGATTTAGGAACACTCGCCTAAGTAGTAGTTCCTAAAGGATTTTCTTTGAATCATGTGGTTATGAGTTAATATACCATGAAATGCATGACAAAAGCCCCTTTGAATCACAGGAAAACAGAAAGATTAAGTCACAGTCTCACAACATGTAGCTTTTAATCCAAATGAAGATGATCAATCAAACAATCCCGGGCATACAAAGATTCAGTAACATTCCCATGGCTTTTGTTGAATAAGGAAATATTGTCCATGTTTAGTGATACCAAATTTCTATAATTTATCAAAATGATATGTTTCAACTATTTCCTTCGCATGATACGGCATGGTACAATATTTAAAATCATGCTCGACAAAGACTCCTTCCTATCTTTCCTTCTTCAACTTTAATCCATTTTCAGCACTATACATTGAAACATTAGCACAGTATCGAAACAATATCATTCCAATTAAAGACCGAAACTTTGGCACGGTTTGAGATTTTGAACCCTGATAATAATAACTTAAACTTGTGTAATACTATTAGATAAATATGTGAGTATCAAACACCAATAGTTCTCTTCAAAAATGCATTGCATGTTATGACATACACACAACAAGAACTGGGCCAGCAGGGAACACAAGTCAGTCTAGGTTGAAATAAAATGGTACGACAGTTATTTTCTGCCAGAACTGTAAAAGCAACCAAGGAACACCAATTCAATCCATATTGATTGCAGTGATCGATTATCGTTTGTAAGTGGATATGTTGCCGGTGTCTAAGACCAATTACTTTACTGTTTCATGTACTTCCTAAATTTGTAAAGAGAGAAAATTTCCCTTCTTTTAACAATATAGAAGCAAAATAACAAGGTTTGCACATGCAAGTACTATATAGTTCCAGTGCCACTTTCCAAGTTGTCAAACAATATGCAATAAAATACATGTATCTTACCCAAAGAACTGCTGATGTAGAATAAAAATACTAAAGATAGAAAATATACGTAAATGACCTGCCAAATATAAGAATTTTCTCCTTGTGTAGCTTGACAACCTCTCTCGTATACTGATTTAGCTTCTGCATACTTTGATTGCTTGGAAAAGAGCTTTCCAAGGGCCACATAAGCACGGCCATCCTCAGGCCAAAACGAAATGCACTGAATTCAATTGAAATAGCATGAATATAACACAAAATAATAATGAAACAAAACTCCTTGAATCATAATTCATAACCATCTTAGAAAAATTTCTTGTTTTGTCATGCTTTGGGTATATAAATTCCTATAGTCTTGCAGAAGAAAATTCAGTAAATAAATCTACAAATAGTGTTTCATCATTGTATGGCTTAAGAAGGGAACAAACAGCCAATGCTAGTTCATGTCCATCATAAATGGTATATAGTACAGTTATCAGAGCTACTTACAACATGTAGGGTATTATCTCTATTTCATGATTAGTTCATAAAATGTAGATCAGTTTCTTCAAAATATAAGTATAAAATGGGACATCCAATGCCCATAAATAAATTTATTGTTCATAATAGCTGACTCATAAACGTCCTGGCACTTTCTTAGAATATCATGAATGTTTCCAAAGACATATTTGACCTGGCAGACAATAATTCAGTAACACAAAAATATAAATATTTTTCAACATCTCATGATCTTTCTAACCATATATACTGAATTACTGAAGATTATTGAATATATTTCTAGTAGCAAAATCTATTTAATGTGATATGTAACTTCGATAACCTTCTTCATATTTCTCTTTGTATTTTCAGCCACGTTAATGCTGTGACAATTTTCTTTCCAAGTGTATATTTTCTTTAGCAAAAGCTAAAATTGACTTCTCAAGGTCACCCCCATTATTAGTTGCCTAGTTACCAGAAATATGAAAACCCTCAATAAAATAACATTGCTAAAAGAAAAGGTAAGTTGGACCACATTAAAAGAAGGATTTTTGGTCCACTATATAAGCAGTAACATTTGTAGTCTACTCTTCTACTTTTGCTTCCATCTCCAGTTCCCTGCAAGAGCTCAGTTTGGTTCAAACAACTTTTTTCGACCTCAAGGCTCAAGGTTGCCTCTGGCTTCTATTATTTTCTGATCTTCTTGACCAGGGCTTTGTTTTTTTAGCCACAAGAAGCCCTTCTTGTCAATCTTCTTTGTTTAACTTAATTGCCCTTAATCACAAGAACAGGACCTTTTCTCTCCCCCCACAGGCTGTCTTACCTACTATCTTAAATATTTAGTTGCCGGTCTTCCTCTTCCCTCATTGAAATATGAAGATCTAGGTCATGGTAATTTCTGCCTCCATTAGTTTTCACTAAATTAGTGACACCATTTATTACCTTCCTGGAAGAGTGCTCCACCATAGGTGTAAGCCTACCCGTCGCCTCTTTTGCCATGACCTCTACATCTGTTTTGCTCAGTGCTATAACATCTTCCCAAAAGGTTATAGGAAGGACAATGATGACATTCCCATCTCTATTAAATTTGTGGTAGGAAATCCCTTTTTATATCTCATCCCTATTGGATAATCAACTCTAATGGGGCTTGGCTGATGTTTCCAGTGTCTTTCTTTGATTTGATTCCGCGAGACTTGTCTATTAATCCCTTTTTTGTAAATATCACACATTTTAAATATTTTAATAACTTGGACGAAACTCATTTCCAAGACATTTTGTCATAGCCGGTGTTAGGTGTATTTTATCTTTACAATCATGATAACTGTCCCTGTATACTTTCAAAGATGGACCACACTCAAAGTGGAGAGCCTCATTAAGTATATTGAATTAAGGTAAGCATCATGAATTATTTTGGTGAATTCTCAAAATTTGAAACATATTGGATTGTGAATCATCAGATCAAAATAAAAATTATAAATAAATTTATCTTATTTTTTTACACCTTAGTTATATATATATATAAAGTGTTCTATTTTATATATTAATTTTATTAATGGAGTAAAGATGATATCGATTAAATATAAAAGATATACGGGTCCCTATCTCATATTGATGACAATGTATAAATTAGTTATTTTTTTGGACTTCACCCTAGCTGTTGACTTCGAGTCTCTATAAAATGTGGAACCGTCACATTAGCGGCCCCCTCCGACTGCCCCTACCGGTGGAGGAGGTAAATCAGGACCCAGGTGGCAAGTGCAAAGGAGAGGGTCCGTCGATGGCCCAGAGTCATGACCTCCCCAGGAATTGACCCCTGCCCACTTAAGAGTTGCCCCTTTGCACTTACCAACTGGGCTAGCCCTGGGGGCTGACTTCGAGTCTCTATAGCACCAATAGAAAATACAGAAAGAAGATAACAACCATTTTACATGGAGAGGAATAAAATTGAGTTTGGTGTCATGAGATTTCTTAGTCATCATTAGTTCCACCCTTAGTGTCTTTGTCTTAATGTGCAATGACTCAATCACCATTGGATTCAACTCCACTTTAGAAGTGATAAACTTCGTCACCATGCGGCAAGATTCTTCTTTCACAGCATTGTTGTCTCATCAATATCATTATTGTCTGAACCATCTCCTGGGCCTCTCTACTTCTACCAAACAAAAAAAACACCTTTGTCTTTCTTTTACAATGGTTTTAGTTTAATATTTGGCCTACTGGATTTAATATAATGCCTTAATCAGTTACATTTTGGTTGGATTTAATTTATGTTCCATTTTCTATTTCAAAAGAAAAAATCAACAAAATAAGTTAAATATTAAATCATATCAAACTAGCTGTTACATATGGTATATAGTTTTACATTTATATCATAAATTACTGTGTGATAAAAATCTCAATTCTAACAACTATAGTCCTGGTGGCTTTGAAACAAGTCACCAAGGGTGGATCCTTCCTTGTAGCTGACAGTGAGGAAGCAGCTCCTACCATTAAACCCAGTGCTTCCATGGCTGCCAAAAAAAGAGACTTCAAATTACAGATCATGCTTTTGCCACATCAAAGTCCCAAAGCATAAAAAATGTTTTCAGGGAAGAGGTACCATTGTCACTTGCCTCTTTCCCCAAGTTGTCCTACTCCCAAGTTATCTAAGCCTTTTAGAAAGCCAAAATCAAAAGAAAGGTTCCTCTAACAAGTTTGGGGTTGCACCAAAATAATTTCCTTGTTAAAGTCTCTAAATTTCAATTGAAGCGCCTTGTTGATGCATCACCAGGAATTTGGACATGTAAAACCTATGTTCTTAAAGCATCAAAATCGAATTATATGCCTCTCGAAATAATCAACTTTTGTTAGAAACCGCTAGTTGTCTATTTTAGTTGTAGTTTTAATATTACATTTTTGAAGGATGACAGATTATCATCATCATTTGTGGCTAGAGTATATTGGTATTGATATATCAGTTTGAGATAATAGCCTAAAATAACAAAGCATATACAATTCTTAATAACAAATATTAAAAACTATTTATTATTAAAAAATACAGAACTACTAAATGAATATATGATTTGGTTATCTCATCTTGCAATAATTATATCAACATAATATTGATACTTGACTGGTGACTATAGATGTCTCTTAATTTCTCTTATTGCTTTATGAATTAGGTGAAAAATATAGCTCATTTGCGACTTCTAGTCCATGTCAACTTTACATAGAACATCGTACAAGGTTCTACTGTCATAAGCATATCAACAATAAAGTTCCAAAAATTAGCAAATATAATAATTTTTTGTGCCTCCCTACCTTCATTGGTGCTAGAGCATCAAGAGTCTTCTCAATCCTAAGAAGTGAGTATGAGCATGGTTTTCAATCTAACTTTTTTTTAAGATGACTTTTAATAAGCACAAGGCTAGTTGATCCTGATTTTAAATCTCCCCATCAATAAATTTTCCTATTAATCAGCAAAGTCAATGATGACTATAGAGGAATTTTATTAACGATTGACCTCTTTTCACTCTTCACTATATTGAATTTACTAATATCTACCATCATTTAATTGATATGACATGTTGTGCATAGTGTTTAAAATAATGTCAAATACTCTTGTTCTAATAGCTCTCAAATCCTTTTGAAGTTGGCACCATTGTCCGTAATCATCTGCATTATATGTTCACACTTATCTCTTGAATTACACTATCCACCAAGTGATATATGTAATATGCATCATAATATTCTATAATTGCATCAATGATTTATGAAATATCTCTAAATTTTTAGAACGAATATTCTGGTATTATCTATTCAATGGTACCAAAAAAGGCCTTAGCCAGTATTCAAGCGATTCATGAAGATACTAGGTGTGATAACTTTATGATGACGCTAAGACTATAATTTGAAGTTGCTCGGGTTGGATTGGTGAATAGAAATCTGGTTCCTTCTTTGGATGTATATCTTGGTGAATTGTTGTGTGATGAATAGAGATTGACTACACAAGCTGTTATAGATGCATCACAAGAGAAATCTACAGTTGATTATGCTGCTCAAGAGAGGAACTGTGGAAAGGATCAAATGCAGTGCTACAGTTGTAAGAAGTTTGGGCATATTGCTCGCAACTATGATAAGAAATTCTACAATTACTGTAAGCAATATGGACACAATATCAAGGAGTGTTCTACACATCCAAAAAATCGAAGAACCCAAGTTTTTCAAGTTGTTGTTCCAAACCTTAATATTGGTCCTACATCCACAGCTAATAACACCAATCAATCTGTTCTTACTCTAGAAATGGTCACCAGATGATTCTCACAGGTTTTTTCACTCTTACACTTCAAGGCCAAGGTAAGACTACTTCTCCATGACTTGTTGACCCTAGAGCATCCAATCATATAACTAGGTCACTTGATTTGTTACATAATCTACAATAGTATATTGGTACCCAAAATATTCAGATTGCTAATGGGAGTAATCTTCCAATTACAGCCATTGGTGATATAGGATCTTTTTTTCGTCATGTATTTGTTGCTCTTGGGTTGTCTACAAGTTTAATTTTTGTTAGTCAAATGGTGAATAACAACTGTGATATACATTTCTCTCGTGGTGATTGTATTTTACAGGATCAAGTGTCAGGAAAGATGATTGCAAGAGGGCCTAAAGTGGGAAGATTATTCCCGTTGCAATTTACTGTTCCTAGCAATTTATCCTTCTCTTCTATTGTGATGTTTGGCAAAAATGATTGAATCATCCAAATAATATGATTGTCTAATTTAATGAAGCGTGGCTTCCTTGGTAACAACGATCATTGATTGCCTCTTGCTTGCTCTACATGTAAACTAGAGAAAAGTAAAGTTTTACCTTTTCCTACTTATGATGGGTGTGCTAATAAATGCTTTGCGATAATACATAGTGATGTGTGGGGCATTAATCCTGGCATTTCCCATAAACAACATAATATTTTGTGGCATTCATTGACAACTATAGTCGTTTCACATGGATACATTTTCTACACAATAAAGCCGAGGTGATCACTGTTTTAAAAAAAAAAAATTGACTTATATTGAGACACAATTCTCCACTTACATTAAAGTTTTATGATCTGATAATGGTGGCGAGTATCTATCACATGACTTTCAAGCCCTTTTGCAACAAAAAGGTATTATATCTCAACAATCATGTCCTTGTACTCCGTAGAAAAATGGGGTGGTTGAACGTAAACACCGTCACTTGTTGGATATGGTTCGCACATTACTCTCGGAGTCTTTAATTTAGCCTAAATTTGAGTGGAAGCTTTGTCCCCTGTTGTTTATTTGATTAATCGTCTGACTTCTCAACAGTTGAATCTTGATTCTCCTTACTATCGTCTTTTCGGTATGCATCATAATTATCATATGTTACACACATTTGGATGTGTTTGCTTTGTTCACTTGCCTTCTCATGAGTGTCACAAGCTTACAGCTCAATCTGTAAAGTGCGGTTTTATGGGTTACAACAATGCTCAAAAGGGGTTTTTATGCTATAATGTTATTGCTAATCATTTTCATTTTTCTAGAGATGTGATTTTCTTTGAACATGAGTACTATTTTTTGCAACATGTTTCTCCTTCTGGAAATATTCTTCTTCCTAGCTTTAATGATATCTCCCCACTAATTGAGCATTTTAAACCTCGAATTGTCTATCAACGATGACAACCCCCATCGTCACAAATCATTCCTAACCCTGATCCTGGCTCTTTGAAATCCTCTTGCATTCATCATCCTCCGATAGATATGGTTTATTTGCCACTTTAATTGATATTACAATTCCTTCCCTTATTCACGAGTAACTAAACATGCATGTTGGATAAAAGCTATGCAAGAAGAATTTCAAGCTCTTCAAGAGAATCACCCTTGGGATATTGTTCCTTGTCCCTATCATGTTAAGCCCGTTGGTAGTAAATGGGTATATTCTATTATGTCATAATGATGGCTCATTTGACAGATATAAAACAAGGTCGGTGGCACTCGGTAATCGACAAAAGTATGGAATAGATTATGAGGAGACATTTGCTCATGTAGCCAAAATGATGACAGTGAGACTTGTTCTTGTTATTGCTTCAAAGGTTAGTCATTACAACAAATAGATGTTAAAAATGCTTTTTTGCACAGAGATCTTAAGGAAGAGATTTATATGACTCCACCATTAAGGTTATTTTCTACACACTCTTTTGATATTTGCAAGCTAAAACGTTCACTCTATGGTTTGAAACAGGCTCCACGTGCTTGGTTTTATAGGTTCCGTTCTACACTTATTAGCTTCTCCTTAGTCAATATGATTCCTCTTTGTTTTTTGCAAAATTGCTACAGAATCATCTTCCTTCTCGATATATGTTGACATACTCATTTTAAGCTCAAGGGAATGAAGAGTTGTTAAAAGTGTTGTCATTTAGAATACCTTCATCACAACCTTCAAATTCATCATAGATGGGTTCTCCAAAGACACGTCTATTAAAAATTTCACGTTGTTGTCTATACTTTATTTCTTTTTTGCTATCAAATTCCTTCATTGCATGATAATTTTCTTGAGGAGCTTTAGACACTTAAAAACATCTAGATATCCACCAACAGAATTTATTTTAGGTGTGTGACCCTATTATCGCGTCCAATCATACCACAATACAAATATTCCAGTGAAATCAATTCTCTAATCAACGTGCATATCTCCAAACTAGATTATAAGTATGTTGTTTTGGTGTCATTTTAATACCTATGCAATAGCGTCAAAAAGTTAAAATAATTCACAACAAATATTTATAATTATAGCAATAACAAAATTAACATAAGAAAAATTCTTCTATTGATAAAAAATCACAAGAATATATAATTTTAACAAAAAAAAATACTAAATAAATAAAGTAAATATCTCCATATAGGAATATTATTTAAAACTTTTGAATAACTATTAAACTAACATAATAAATTTTTTATCTCAAGTTCATTACGCTTATAAAAATAAATATTAATAAAACTAAGAGTTTAAATATAATTTTAAAAAATTATATAAAAAATTTCTAAAGAGTCAAAGAGAATTTTAAAAAATATTCGTCATATTTTAAAGTTATTTGAATGTTTTTAATTATTATAAAATATATTTAAAAATTTATAATTTTAAAATTATCTACAAAATTTCTAAAGAGTCACAAATAAGTTTAAAAACTATCCATCATATTTTAAAGTTATTTAAAGGTTTTTCATTATTTTTAAATATATTTAAAAGTTTATAATTTTAAAATTATCTACAAAATGACTAAAAAAAAAGATAATTTTAAAAATTATTCATCATATTTTAAAGTTATTCAAAGGTTTTTAATTATTTTTAAATATATTTAAAAGTTTATAATTCTAAAATTATCTAAAAAATTTCTAAAGATTCAAAGATAATTTTAAAAATTAGTCATCATATTTTAAAGCTATTCAAAGGTATGTAATTATTTTTGAATATATTTAGAAGTTTATAAATGTTTAAAGATTATTTAAAACATTTAAAATTATATTTTGGGAATTAATTTAAAATTTTAAAATTATATTTTTATTTAATTCTTAATATATTAACAATTTTAAAATTATTTACTAAAATTTAAAATTATTTCAAAATTATTTTTAAATATTAGAATTATTTTCTTAAAATCCAAAATTAATTTTAATTTTAATTTTAATAAATTATGATTGAAATTCATATGAACATGAATTAATTAAGGATTATCCTAAATCAACTACATCTAATTGATTTTGAATATTCCAATTCAAATATTTTTTATTTTTTATTTTAACTTATTCGCCTTTTAATAATTAAAAAAAACAAAAATATAAATTTATATATTACAATTATATTAATTAATTATCAATTTAATTAATTAATTATAAATTTATAAAACATATATATATATATATATAAGAGTTATATAATATAATAATAATATTGTCACAGATTAATACAACAATTATAATTAATTATATCAATGCTATGAGTTTATATCACTTCTGATATATAAAGTTAACCTATGTTGCTACCGCATATCCATGTCGGTGGAGTATTAATGTCGATCTAGTGTCAAAATGGTAAAAAATGCCTATTTCGGGCAGCATGGTTTGAAACTACATTATCACACATTAAATTAGTTAATTCTAAATTTTAATGGTTAATTATTTCTGAACCAAATCAGTTTAGGGCTGCTGGGGGCTCTATTTAAGTCTGCTTGGTGGGTTCGGTCAATTTGGGCTTGAATTGGGTTTAAATTGAGATTGAATTGGGCTGAAATCTTGAGAATAATTAGATTACGTATTGATTTTTCAAGTATCTTTACTAAAACTAACTCGACGAGGGAGACCATTGATGGCATAAAATACCCCGACCATACTCTCCAAATAGTGGGGCGTCACTTGGACATAGGCAACCTACAGCTGCCAATGGTGTTGTATGTTCGTCAACAGTAATGGGTCCAGTGAATTGAACGCAGCACAGAGTAAGGAGGGCATAATAGATCGATGATGCTAGGGTAAGCCAATGTCAGCTAGTCAGCACATGTCCTTGACAATTGACAAAGGTGACTAATTAACTTATGTCACTTGAAGGCTTATAAGTACCAATCTCCATAAACAGAAGGAAAAAAAAAAAGCAAAAGACTTCATAACCAGTGATCCACCTCCTTCGTGCTTCCTTGGGCCATTACAGAAAAACTTTGGCAAGCCATGGATCACTTTGGCTGACAACCTCTGGTGATTCAGAGTTTTCAACACTCTTGATTCTTTGTTCTATCTTAAACTTCTTTTGGCTTAAATCTTAATGGCAAACTTGTCTCAAACTTTGCCATGTAGTTATATTTTCATAACCAAAGTTCACGATTATGCAATTCAAAGCCAGAAATGATGAAAATGGCAAGTAATCCAAGTCAACAGAATGGTTCTTTTTCATTCAATATACTAAACTCGAAGAAAATCTAAGTTAATGACCAGCCCAATCAAAATTTACTCCCTCATGGCAACTACATCATACAAGAAGAAGGAGCGGAATATGGTTACCTTAAGCAGAATCTCCTCAGCTTCTTTGAACTTGCACTTTCTAGTGAGGACTTTGGCACGGTATAAACCTAGTTCCAAGTTAATTCCGAGCGGCCGCTTCTCACCAGCTACGACTCTCTCGGGTTCGAACATCATCATCTGTTTGGCAAACTCCGACAGTCCCCTATCGATCTTAGAAACTGAAGGTGTTTCTTCATCTCCCCCGCTCCTCTCCTCGATCTCCGCCGGAGAACCTACTGCCGAATCCACGACGTCATCCTTCACGGGACGGCGGACGACGAGGAGTCCCTCCGACCATCTCTTCTCGCCCGGAGCTTCGAGATCTTCTTCGACTCGGTCGTCATCATCGACGCCAACCTGGGCATTGTCGACCTTGCGTTGGAGGGGGGCAGGCAAGGAGCTCCCGGATCTAACGGGAGGGAGGGATCGAAGGGATGGAGCGGCGATGAGAGAGAGGGAGACGAGAATGGAGTTGAAGTTGAAGATCGGGGAGGATGGCGAAGGGATTAGAGGGAAGTGAACTTTGGGGGAGAAGAGGCGCATTTCTATCCGATTCTTGCTTACCGCCATAGGATGGATGCTAGAAGACGGGGAGAGATCCATGATCAAACAAAAAAAAAGGTGTGGTCTATGATTAGCCACGTGGCTAGAAGACGGGAGAGATTCATGATCCGCAACCGTTTTGATAGAACGCGGTCTATAATTAGCCACGTGGCCAAATCTGATTTATTGGTGGAGGAGCTCTAATATTCGCTCCTTGCCAATGAAATTCCATAAGGCTTATTTTCGTTTTCAAAATATGATAATATTCACCTTATAATTCTTTTTAAATATCGGTCTCATAGTAATATGAAGAAAGATAAATCACAATCTTTTTAAATTTCAATCTCATAACAATATGAAAAAAGATAAATCACAATCGATTTTAGAAGCTCAAGTTTAAGAGAGCTCATCATGTAAAAAAAAAAAAAAGTATACCTTTAATTAATAGAGTTTTATTGTAGCATGATAAAAAAATATGCTAAAGCTAAATTTTATAAGTTGAGTGCTAATTATCATATTAATAAGAAATATACAAAATCTAAGGATAATTTTAGATCTCATAACTTAAGAACTACTCTATATAAGAATAAAAAAGTAGATAACAATTTAGGTAATAACTCCAAGAAGATTAGACATATGACTGAGAATAAAATATCCAAAGAAAACCTAATAAATTAAGAATCATGATATTAGAGGAGGAAAAATCAAGTCTTAAGATCAAAACTTAACAAATAAAAAAGTCCGAAAAATATATTTAAAGAGTTAAAAGGGCAAAATCTAGAGCTTGGTAGGCAAGAATCACATAAGCACAAAGAATTGTTTGGGATACAAACTTCACCCGTAAAATCATTCCATCGCATAATAGAATTTTATATAACTATGGAACTAATTCTAGGTCTAGAAATGTCAAGATTACAAGGGACGGTGTTCCTATATTGATCTTGATGAGACTGCAATAATTAAGGCTTTCAAAAAATCTAGAAGAGTCATTAGAAAGGTATTAAGGGAGATTATCTCTAGTGAATATCTAAGAAATCTAAGGAGCTCCAATAAATATTGAGTTCCTAAGAGTAGGGATGAGCACAAATTTGATTAAACCGACCAAACCAAACGAAAAGTTCAATTCAATTTATTCAGAAATTCAATTTAAAAAAAATACAATTTTTTTTATTTATTCAGTTTGATTTCGATTTCAAAACGAAAACAATCGATTAAATCAATTAAACCGAACTGGAGTAAATCAGTCAACTAAGATGCTTATCAATAAATTGTTCTTCACAAATCAGAAGAAATCCTAAAGGATCGGGTGGTTCGTGCTCGTGGGTGCTCATGCTTCCGAGGCTCGAGCCACCCCCTCTCCTCGTGAGGTCGCGAGCACCAATGCTAGCGAGCGTTACAGGTTGCACGGTGCTCAGCACCGCGCAGTACTCGTGCTCGGGCCCTGTGGTGCTGAGTGAGAATGCAAGTGTTCGAGCGTGGTCGTGCGGGTGCTCAAGCCGTGAACTACAGAGTATTGTGTATTTCTCATCCATTCTGAGCACCTATTTCTCATCCGTCCCGAACACCGTTATTATGCATTTCTCATTCTCGAGCACCCCCGATTCATCAATTGATTGATATATTCATTAGTCAATTGATGGAGAAAAATCGTCCCGAGCATCGTTACTGTGCATTTCTCATTTCTCAACACCCTCCGATACATCAGTTGGATAATGTCGAAAAATCAAATTTTTTATTTTTAATCGATTTGTTATTTCTTTAATCGGTTCGATTTTGTTAAAAAATTTAGTCGATTAGATTAATTAAAAAAATAGTTATTCGATTTTGATTTAATCGATCCAGTTATAACTGATTGTATAAGGTTATCTAGGAGTGTGATTTCTTAACTCTAAATAAGTACAAGGTGTTGTTGAGGATCTTGTGACAACTAGAGCGAGTGAATAGCGATTATTCGATTCTTTCGTCGTGCTTACCTATAATTTGTTAGTGCGTAGTGGAAATAAAAGCACAAATAGAAACAAATACAAAACACAAAAACATAAGCACTACACAAGGGTTTTACATGGTTTAGAATCCTAGTTCATACTCCACGGTCGAGCTTCTCCTAGCGATGGATTACACTATCCCTTCCTCCTTCTCGGAGACTTTCCGGAGGTAGAGAAATCTCTTACAATATGAAGCTTTACAAGAGAAGTAACCAAAATACAAGACAAGAATGAAATACCGAAACAAAAATAACTTTACAAGTGAGCTTTTGCTTGAATGTTTATTGGTTGTTGTGGAATGACTTTGAAGGTCTAGAAAGAAATAACTATTCCCCTTCAAAAACTCCAAGAATCGACTTCCAAAATCCTCTCATCGTCCTCCTTTTATAATCTATGTCGGGTTGATTTTCCGTTGATTAGTCGATTGACCTTACCCCCAATCGACTGATCACTATACCGTTGTCTCACAATAGACTAATCCATGTCGAATTAAGCTGATCAGCCGATTGCTATGACCCAGCAATCGACTGTCAATAGTCATCAGTCGACTGTCATGAGCCAACTATCGACTCAGAAACATTCTATGCTCTATCTATTTAAGGCTAGTTGACTGTCCAACCCAATAGTCGATTGCCAGTGACTAATCGATGTAGGGACCGATGTGTCCGCACTAGAGGGGGTGAATAGCGGTTTTCAATTTCGTGCACTTGATTCGATCGCCTTGAGTACGTTCATACTCATCTACAAGTTTGTTAGTTCGCAACGGAAACAAATAAAAATGAAATACAAAACAAACTCAAGCACAATCAAACTTAATGATTTAACATGGTTTAGAACCTAGGGTTCCTACTTCACGGGTCAAGCTCAAGTAAGCTCTAGTGATGCATACCACTACTAAATCTTCTCATTCTCGGAACAATCTGGAGGTGAAAAAACCTCTTATAATATTCTTACAACAACAAGAAGTAAATACAAGCAACTATAAAGGAAATACAATAATAATGTAAAGGACACTTTACAAGAACTTGAATGCTTTACTTGCTTGTTGGTTGCTTGGAGATGTCTTTGAAGACTCTGAAATGCACCAGCACTTCGCTTCAAGATCACCCAAAAAACCCTTGTCGAAATCCTCCATTGTAGCTTCCTTTTAACCTCTGTTTGGGCTGATTTCGCGCCTAACAGTCGACTGTCCATAGTGTCGTTGTCTCACAGCGACTCAATCCATGCTGGAAAAACTCCAACGGATACCACAATAGTCGAATATCCTTACTAGCAGTTGATTGTTGCCCAATAGTCAACTGGTCAGTCGACTACGGAAGCTTCTGTGCCCATGTCCACCAGCGCCAGTCGAATGTCATCCATGGAAGTCAACTACCCAAGGCCAACGAATTGAAATATCCTCCAGTCGACTACCAGAGACACAAAGCATCAGTTGAGCCTTTAGTTGACTACTGACCAGTCAACTGGTCATAATCCCAATCGACTGTCAGAGCTGACTAGACTCTGAGTACTTACACACTCGACCAATCGACTAGACACCTCAACCATGAGGTTTAACTAAGTATGATCCCCTCAGACTTGATAGGTCACCCTTAGCCTAGACCTGAGCCTTCTAGCCACCTCCATCAGCCTCACGCCTATCGGATCCCTCTGAGTCCTCCATGACTCATTCATCCATACGCTAGCTTTTAGGTGCTTCCACTAACTATTGTCATGCTAACCGGGTCTACCTTGCCAAGGTACATTTGGACTTATGCCGCCAAGACAAACGCTTGGACTTTATATCGTCAAACATTAGACTTATGCTGCCAAGACTACATGTTTGTGTTGGGTTTTTCCGAGCCGCAAAAACCGCTTTTTGCGTTGCGGAAACCTCGGAAGCCCCTGGCCACGGATCCGTGCGAAGTATAAAAATTATAATTACATGTATGTGCTTACAGAAATCCTAGATCTACCTTAGATCTAAGAGGTTAGAACGTTACCCTCGTAGCGACGCCCTTCGCTTATCCCGCTCGTCCAAAAGTTCGCCGGAACTCGAGAGTGTCAAGTGCACACTCCTCTATAGTATCCACACAAGCAATAGGTGGAGAGAAATGCCTTAGAGTGTGCTAGCACTCCCTTAGGAATTTCGGCCAAAGAGAGGGATGGGAGAGGGAGAGCTTGAGAGAAAAGGTTCCAAGGAAGAAGATGAAGTTGGAATTAACTCACCCAAATGAATTTCATCTAATGAAACCCCTAAAGTGGCCGGCCACTTCATGGAGGGGGGGTTACATGCATGCATGTAACTCCCATGACCCTTGGTCTCCCTCATGATGTGACACCAATTGACCAAGTCAATGATGATGTGGAGCACCATCATTGGCCGGCCATGCCTAGTCATTATCATGACATGACATTTGGTCAAGTCAAACTTGACCTTTCATCTTCCCTCTCAAGTCAAGTCAAACTTGACCTCTAATCTCCCATGGTTGATCAAATCTAACCACTTGACTCAAGTCAATTTAATTTAATGAATCTCTATTCATTAATTTAAATTGATTTGATGAATCAAATCTCAATTAGACTCATTCAACACTTGAATCAACTTGAGTCTAACTCAATTAGTCTAATTTGGATTACTCTTAATCCAATTTGGTTCATCCCATGAACCTAATCCTCATGGTTCATCATATGAACTTAATCTCCATCTAATTGCTCTTATGTGTGTGACCCTATAGGTTCTTGTAACGTTGGCAATGTCCCTTAAACCGATTTAGGAACATAAGCAATGAGCGGTATCTAGCAACACATCATTGCTACCCAAGTTACAAGAATGTTGATCTCCAACATCACCTTTGTGACTACTAATTGTGACTCTCACAATATGTGACAATGTCCCTCTATCCTTGACATCTAGATTGACCAATCGAGGCATAGACCGTGTCATCCTCGGTACAATCTAAATCTTGAACTCAGTAGACTCACTCTAATCAAAATGAGCTCGAATATCTCATATTGACTCATTTGGGCATTAACCATACGCCGTGGTCTCACTCTATCAAGAATATCGATGTCACCCCGTCATATAGGAGGATAGATCCCATCTACATCACTCACATCCCTCCGCATAATTCGTTACATACCCAGTAATCGCCTTTATAGTCCACCCATTTACGGGTGACGTTTGACGAAGCCAAAGTATGCAACTCCTTATGTAGGGAACCATGGTGACTTCATGTCTAAGGACTAATAGTCATACTAATAGCCACATGAGAAAGTATATGACACTCATATAACGATCCATGATACTTTCTCATGGCGGGTCATTCAGTATACATTCTCCAATGCATACACATGTGTCAACTTGATATCTCATATCCATGACTTGTGAGATCAAGTCATCTTGTTGACCTACATGCTAGTCTCTACGCATTAACATTGTCCCTGAATGTTAATACTCGACTAGGAATGATTAAGAGTAGTGTTCTCTATATCATCTCATTATCGATTCAACCAATCGATTGATATAGATAAGAACCTACTACTCAATGACATTATTATATTTAGTTATTTGGCACCAATACAAGTAAATATAATAACCATGCCTTTATAAATAGGAATATGATACAATAAAGTCCATACAACAATCATCACATGATTGGCTCTAGGGCTTTCACTAACAATCTCCCACTAGCACTAGTGCCAATCACTGTAGTATCTAATACCCAATGACCTAGTGTGACCATCATGCTTTTTTCTGTGCCAAAGCCTTGGTCAAGGGATCTGCGATGTTAGCCTCTGTGGGTACTCTGCAAATCTTCACATCTCCTCGATCGACAATCTCACGAATGAGATGGAAGCACCGATATATTCGGCCTCTGTTGTAGAATCAATAACTGTGTCCTGCTTGGAACTCTTCCAGCTCACAGTGCTACCTATTCAAGCAAAACACGAACCCTGACTGCGATCTATAATCATCCTGGTCAGTTTGGAAGCTGGCATCGCTGTAACCCTTTACAGCTAGCTCCTCATCGCCTCCAAATATCAAGAAATATTCTTTAGTCCTTCTCAAGTACTTAAGAATATTCTTGACTGCTATCCTGTGACGCTCACCGGATCATTTGGTATCTACTCGTCATGCTCAAAGCATACGAGACATCGGGGACAAAGTACGGCATGGCGTACATGATAGATCCTATAGCGGATCGTAAGGATCTTATCCATGCGGTCTCTCTCCTCTAGAAGAGGACTTTGAGTCTTCGAAAGACTCACACCATGTGACATCGTCAGTCCTTTCTTGGAATTCTCGCATGCAAACCAAGTAATACTGCGTGTCAATGTATGTACTCGACTTAGGCAAGCAATCTCTTAGATCTATCTCTATAGATCTTGATGCCTAGAATACAGTCGCTTCACCTAAGTCCTTCATCGAGAAGCACGTCCCCCAAGTCTTCAGGTGTGGCGAAGGGATGTCATTCCCAATGAGTAGTATGTCATCCACATACAATACAAGGAACACAACTGTGTTCCCATTAACCCTCTTGTAGACCAGGTTCATCTTCATTCTTGATGAAACCAAACTGTTTGATCGCATCATCGAATCGAAGATTCCAGCTCAGAAGCTTGCTTTAGCCCATAAATGGACCTTTGCGGCTTGCATACCTTCCCGGTATCTTTGTGGATCTACAAAACCCTCGGTTGTGTCATGTACACATCCTCGAGCAAGTTTCCATTCGAAATGCGGTTTTGACATCCATCTCATATCTCATAATCGTGGTATCTTGCAATAGCAAGCAAAATCGAATGGACTTAAACATCGCCATCGAGAAAAGGTTTCATCATAGTCAATACCATGAATTTGCTTGAAACCTTTAGCCACCAATCGACCCTTATAGGTATGCAGTCCATCCATGTCTTTCTCCTAAAGACCCACTTACACCCAATGAGTTTGTCGTGGATCAACCAAAGTCCATACTTGGTTGGTGTACATGGATTCCATCTCGGATCTCATGGCCTCTAGCCATTTCTCAGAATCTGGGCTCATCACAGCTTCCTGATAGGAGGTAGGCTCATTCTCAATGAGCATTACGTCATCATGGTCAGACAAGAGAAATGAATATCTCTCAGGCTGACGACGTACCCTATCAGATCTGCGAAGAGGTAGGTCTACATGAACAGGTGGTTGTTCCACAACTCTTTGTGCAACAACCTCATCACCCACAACACTTTGTGGTTCCTGTTCAACCTCCATCAAGGCCTCAGTGCTATGGTCCTTATCTTGAATTTCTTCAAGATCGAAGGTACTCCTACTAGTTTTTCTAGAAACAAAATCCCTTTCTAGAAAAACCCCAGTCTTTGCCACAAACACTTTGTGCTGACTGGGAATGTAGAAGTAATATCCCTTTGTATCCTTGGGATATCCAACAAAATAGCACCTATCGGATTTGGGTCCCAGTTTATCTGAGACTTGACGTCGAACGTAAGCCTCACAACCCCAAATCCTCATAAAAGACATCTTGGGATTTTTCCCTGTCCATATCGTATATGGTGTCTTTACCACAGCCTTGGATGGTACACGGTTAAGGGTAAAGGCTGCTGTGTCCAGAGCATATCCCCAAAAGGATATAGGAAGATCTGTGTGACTCATCATAGATCGTACCATATCCAATAGGGTACGATTCCTCCTTTCGGATACACCATTCCACTGTGGTGTTCCAGGAGGAGTGAGTTGGGATAGAATCCCACACTCAGCTAGATAGTCACGAAACTCATGGCTAAGGTATTCACCACCTCGATCTGATCGAAGTATCTTAATACTCTTGCCAAGCTGGTTTTGTACTTCATTCTTGAATTCTTTGAACTTTTCAAAGGATTCAGATTTATGTGTCATAAGATACACATAACCATATCTACTGAAGTCATCAGTAAATGTAATGAAGTACCTGTAACCACCTCTAGCAGCAACATTGAAAGGACCACATACATCACTATGTATAAGTCCTAACAAATCTGTTGCTCTTTCGCTATGTCCACTAAAGGGAGTCTTGGTCATCTTGCCTAAAAGGCAAGACTCGCATGTCTCATATGATTCAAAATCAAATGAGTCTAGCAGCCCATCCTTATGGAGCTGAGATAGCGACTCTCATTTATGTGACCTAAGCGACAATGCCAGAGATAGGTTTGGTTCAACTCATTTGACTTGAACCTCTTGGTACTTATGTTATAGATAGGGCTCTCTAAGTCTAGAAAGTAGAGTCCGTTCATTAGAGGTGCACTACAATAGAACATATCATTTAAATAAACTGAACAACATTTGTTCTTTATTATAAATGAAAAACCTTTCTTGTCCAAACAAGAAACTGAAATGATGTTCTTAGTTAAGGCAGGCACATAACAACATTCATCTAATTCTAGTACAAGCCCAGAGGGCAGAGATAGATCATAAGTTCCTACAGCAACAGCAGCAACCCTTGCTCCATTGCCTACTCGTAGGTCCACCTCGCCCTTTGTCAATGCCTGCTATTTCTCACCCCACATTGGTACAAATGTGAGATGCACATCCGTATCTAATACCCATGATGACGAAATAGATAGATTGACTTCTATAACATTTATACCTGAAGTAGAAGTCTCACTTCTCTTCTTCTTAAGATCTTCCAGGTATGCCTTGCAGTTACGCTTCCAGTGTCCTGCTTCCTTGCAGAAGAAGCAAGCCCCTTCCTTGGCTATCCCTCCTTTGGGTTTAAGTTCTTTGCCTTTGCCCTTGGCTTGGGACTTTCCCTTACCTTTAGGCTTGCCCTTGCCTTTCTTCTTCTGCACCATCAAAATGGTGTCAGATTTACCCTTCTTAAGGTTAAGCTCGATTCTCAACATCGAGCATTTGAGTAATGGCTTATCAATTTCATTCATGTTATAATTCATGACAAATTGATTGAAGGCTTGTGGCAAAGATTGTAAGATTAGGTCAGTGGCCAGCTCTTGGCCAAGTGGGAATCCCAGCCTTTGTAGGTTTTCTACGTACCCAATCATCTTGAGTACATATGTACCTACGGGAGTCCCTTCTTGCATTTTGGACCCAAATAATGCCTTAGAGACTTCATATCTCTCATGCCTAGCTTGTCCTTAATATAGTTGACGAAGATGTCCAACCATATCATAAGCATTCATGAACTCGTGTTGCTTCTGAAGCTCAGAGTTCATGGTCGCGAGCATTAGACATGACACATCTAATGCATCATCTTGATGCTTCTTGTAAGCATCTTTGTCACTCACGAGGCATTGGCGGGGAGGTGCCTCCGAATGGACTCGGGGCGTACGACTTCCTTTCTTGGGTGAGAACAATTCTCGAGTTCTGTGCGATCCAGGAAATTTGCTCCATTGAGCTTGTCCTTCTCAAGGACAGATCGCAGAGAGAGAGTGTTCGTGTTTGTTGACATAGTAATCTACAACATACAATGCAGAGGATTAATATCATATTCCTTTTATCATTTAATTAGGCCTTTAATCAAATGATGCTCCCACTGAATTATAGGAATTTTGTAGAATCGAGTTATGGATGTGGTTAAACCACTTTTACTAGATTCATACAAACTAGCTATAATTCTTGCGGGACAAGATCCACATCATACTAAGCCTTGAGTTAGCTTTGGCTAAATCGCCCAAGACTTAGTACGATCGGTGGGTAACACATTACCGATTACATCTCTCTGCAACTCTTGTTTATAGGATTAAGACCCACATTTACAAAAGACCTTGAGTTAGCTTTGGCTAAATCGCCCAAGATTTAGTGTAAATGCGATCTTAACCTATCTTTCCAACGATTGGAATATGCCTATAGTTCTACTTGATCCAATTGAGTTAACTAGTTTTGCTCAATCTAATTGAGCTTACTCTAACCCGAGTCGTGATAGGCGGGACCAAGATTGTCCCTCCGCACCCTACCAAGATAATATGCGTTGCTCTGCTTTGGCAGATTCAACAACAACAAATGATCGAGGTAGTGATGGGTATCAAGGCTCAGTAGGCATTTTCGAGTTGATTCGATTATGATCTAATCTAATCGT
Source organism: Wurfbainia villosa (assembly GCA_025175895.1). Lineage (NCBI taxonomy): Eukaryota > Viridiplantae > Streptophyta > Magnoliopsida > Zingiberales > Zingiberaceae > Wurfbainia > Wurfbainia villosa. The sequence goes on from CM045997.1 coordinate 109,196,322, forward strand.
AATGTGTATCTTATACGCATTTAGGCCTTTATTATCCTATATTAGCATGCATCATATACATACATTAATTATTCTAGCATGCATCATATACATACAAGAAAATTAACCTAGCATGCATCATATACATACAAACATTTTTCTACTAGCATGCATCACATACATACAAGCAAAATCAATTAAATATACATATATATATATCAACATATATATATATTATTAAATGTGATATAGTCATGGCCCTACTATGATCTTCTCAAGCCAATGAGAAGATCGGACGGTCAACCTAAGGCTAGCGGCTTCTCCAAGCGCTTCCTTTGACCGCCATGTGTCGTCGTCACCCTTCTCGTAAGCTCGTCTTCAAGTGGACTTTCCACCGCTTCATTTTTGTACATTACAAATACGAAACTCGAGTTACATTCGAGTCTAAAACTATTTACAACTAGAATATTAAAAGAATAGGTGCGACTCGCAGGTCGCAAACACTTTACACCACGCCTGACCACAAACGCGCACGCAGTGTATTATGAATTACATCACACATAATCCAATCCAATTGGGTTATTGGGCCATGACAATCACAGAATTATACATAATTCTAAATTATGTATTTTTACAGAAAATTTCTATAATTTTTCCTAATTTATTTTGAATTTATGAGTCACCTCCAAACGGTCCGCTAAGCGGTTTCCGGGCGATCGCGGGACATGGCCCCTTTCGGATAGGGCAGCGCTACTCGCAAAATAAACTTCGCGAGTGTCCCTACAATGATCTTACAGTGACTTAAGTCGCTGTCCCAAAACCTAAAGCGAGAACTCACGATTTGGAGAGTTTTCTCGACGGTTGAAGCCTACGAGTGTCCCAACACTCGTTGCTTAACTACGAGAAAAATACCCAAAAATTCTATAAAATAAGAAAATTTACAGAAACATATAAATCTGTAATTTTTATATCTAATATAAAAACTACAAAACGAAACACATACATGCTTAGCCGCGTGGCTCGATACCCTTTGTTGGGTTTTCGAGCCATGAAACCGCTTTTTGCGTTGCGGAAACCTCGGAAGCCCCCGGCCACGGATCCGTGCGAAGTATAAAAATTATAATTACATGTATGTGCTTACAGAAATCCTAGATCTACCTTAGATCTAAGAGGTTAGAACGTTACCCTCGTAGCGACGCCCTTCGCTTATCCCGCTCGTCCAAAGTTCGAACTCAGAGTGTCAAGTGCACTCCTCTATGGTATCCACACAAGCAATAGGTGGAGAGAAATGCCTTAGAGTGTGCTAGCACTCCCTTAGGAATTTCGGCCAAAGAGAGGGATGGGAGAGGGAGAGCTTGAGAGAAAAGGTTCCAAGGAAGAAGATGAAGTTGGAATTAACTCACCCAAATGAATTTCATCTAATGAAACCCCTAAAGTGGCCGGCCACTTCATGGAGGGGGGGTTACATGCATGCATGTAACTCCCATGGCCCTTGGTCTCCCTCATGATGTGGCACCAATTGACCAAGTTAATGATGATGTGGAGCACCATCATTGGCCGGCCATGCCTAGTCATCATCATGACATGGCATTTGGTCAAGTCAAACTTGACCTTTCATCTTCCCTCTCAAGTCAAGTCAAACTTGACCTCTAATCTCCCATGGTTGATCAAATCTAACCACTTGACTCAAGTCAATTTAATTTAATGAATCTCTATTCATTAATTTAAATTGATTTGATGAATCAAATCTCAATTAGACTCATTCAACACTTGAATCAACTTGAGTCTAACTCAATTAGTCTAATTTGGATTACTCTTAATCCAATTTGGTTCATCCCATGAACCTAATCCTCATGGTTCATCATATGAACCTAATCTCCATCTAATTGCTCTTATGTGTGTGACCCTATAGGTTCTTGTAACGTTGGCAATGTCCCTTAAACTGATTTAGGAACATAAGCAATGAGCGGTATCTAGCAACACATCATTGCTACCCAAGTTACAAGAATGTTGAGCTCCAACATCACCTTTGTGACTACTAATTGTGACTCTCACAATATGTGACAATGTCCCTCTATCCTTGACATCTAGATTGACCAATCGAGGCATAGACCGTGTCATCCTCAGTACAATCTAAATCTTGAACTCCAAGTAGACTCACTCTAATCAAATGAGCTCAATATCTCATATTGACTCATTTGGGCATACCATACGCCCGTGGTCTCACTCTATCAAGAATATCGATGTCACCCCGTCATATAGGAGGGATAGATCCCATCTACATCACTCACATCCCTCCTCGTAATTGTACATACCCGATGTCGCCTTTATAGTCCACCCATTTACGGGTGACGGCAAGCCAAAGTATGCAACTCCTTATGTAGGGAACCATGGTGACTTCAGGTCTAAGGACTAATAGTCATACTAATAGCCACATGAGAAAGTATATGACACTCATATAACGATCCATGATACTTTCTCATGGCGGGTCATTCGATACATTCTCCAATGCATACCCATGTGTCAACTTGATATCTCATATCCATGACTTGTGAGATCAAGTCATCTTGTTGACCTACATGCTAGTCTCTACGCATTAACATTGTCCCTGAATGTTAATACTCGACTAGGAATGATTAAGAGTAGTGTTCTCTATATCATCTCATTATCGATTCAACCAATCGATTGATATAGATAAGAACCTACTACTCAAGGACATTATTATATTTAGTTATTTGGCACCAATACAAGTAAATATAATAACCATGCCTTTATAAATAAGAATATGATACAATAAAGTCCATACAACAATCATCACATGATTGGCTCTAGGGCTTTCACTAACAGTTTGGACTTTATGCTGCCAATATTACACCCTTGGACTTCCCAATTGCCAAGCATCCATACTTGCACTTTCACTATCAAAGTTCACTTGGACTTTACGCCACCAAGACTACACACTTGGATTTATACTACCAAGACTATACCTTTAAACTTCCCATGCCAAGTACCCATAACTTGGACTTTACCATTGTCAAGACCATGCTTGGACTTTCTATGCCAAGACCCATGTTTGGACTTCTCAATTATCAAGTGCCCATGACTTGGACTTTCCATGATAATCACATTGTCAATCGTTCTGAAAAATATTAAAATAATACTAAGTCCGATCAATCATGACCTAGGTTAATTGCACTAATAGTCAATTGGTACAAACAACCAATTGATTGCACGAGCACCGGTCAATTTTCTCAAGTCATAGTTGACCGAACACTAACTCGCCTGACTCGACCAGTCGACTGCTCGATTCTTCTGAGCTCTCGAGTGATGAGCACCCAGTCGACTGATCAAGACCACCAGTCGACTGGTACACATCAAAACTAAGATTTACCACAAGTATGATCCTCTCATACTTACCACTCATCCTTATCTTAGACCTAAACCATTAAGCTACTTCCATTAGACTCACACCCTTAGGTTGAGTCCACGACTCCTCGCCTTTGTATTAGCCTTCAAGTACTTCCTTCAATCTTGTCATGTTATCGAGTCTACCTTTGCCAAGAGACTACACCTCCGGGACCTCCATCTCCAAGTTACACTTGGACTTACACTGCGAAGACTACACACATGAACTTACACGACTAAGACTACACACTTGAACTTTTCTATTATTAAATATCCATACTTGGACTTTTGTCGCCAAGACTATACACTTACACGACCAAGACTACACACTTGGACTTTTTCAAGTATCCATACTTTTACTTTCCCTTGTAAAGTCTCAAAATTTGGACTTCCCTTGCCTCCATATTTGGACTTCCCCTGCCAAGAATCTATTCTTGGATTTCCCTTGCTAAGTCTCCAAACTTGGACTTCACTTGCCAAAAATCTATGTTTGGACTTCTCCATTACCAAGTATTCGTACTTAGACTTTCACTCGAGTTTTATTCAAGCTTGGTCAACCTTGATCTAAGGTTGATTGCTCCAACAATCTCCTCCTAACAATCTCTCTCATATGACCTTGGGTATTTCAACCCATCCACTATTCATATTATCATATATATTGGTAAACGTATTGTCAAATATCAAAATAATACTCGAATTTCACTCAAACTTGGTCAATATTAATCTGAGACTTATTGCACCAATAAGGTATGTCAACTTAGAGTGAAAAGATATCTAACCATAGTAGATATTTTAAAGTATTTTCGATGTGCAATGATACTTTGAAAATAAACTTAAAATTTATCTTAAAGGATTTTAGAATATGCAATGGAAATAGAAGTTTAAAATTTAATCATGTTTGGCATATTAGGATAGGGTCAAGTTTGAGATTTTGGCACACTCAAGGGAGTTATCCATTCTTATGTCAAATTTATTATTTGACATAATTTTAGATAATGATGATTAGATTTAAAATTTAGATATAATTATACCTTATTATCTTACACATTTATTATGTTTTATGTGTCATATGATATATCATAATCATTTTCATATATGAAATATAGTTAATGTAGATCGCACCATATACCCAATATTTGACAGATATATAAATGATTTACATGAGCCACATTTGTCAAATAAAAAAGAAAAATAAGAGGAGGTCAAAAAAAAAAAAAAAAAAAAAACTAGATTCTAGGTGGGCATTAAATCTTAATAAAATCACGTAGACAATAAGGCTGTCTTTGGTTTTAACGTTTTCTATTTTCATTTTCAGAGAAATTAAAAAAAGAATGAAAAACATTGTTTAGTTGATTTTTTCTATTTTCGCTTTTAAAAAGTAAAATTTATATCTGATTTTCTATTTTCTAGAAAAGAAAAAATATAAGGAAAAGAGAAAATAGAGAAGACAAATCAAACATCCCCTAAGTTTCAATAAATCCAACCCATTAGATACCAAATAAGTAAGAAGTTCCAGTAAATCAAAAATTGATTGTGTATTAGGAACAAGATAAGAAATTCAAACAAAGTTCCTGAAGACTAATTATCATAGAGACAATAAATCTCGATAGATCCAACACATTAGATACAAGATAATTAAGAAATCTCAGTAGATCAATTTACCAAACACAGTTGCTAAAGTTTCGAAATGCCCAAAACGCGTAGCATGGTTTCAGATTTACCAAATCGCGCACCTAATTCCACTTTTACCCCTCCCGTCAAACAGATCTGCAATTTAATGATGAGAGAGAGTTTTCATGCATCCGAGCCACTTGAAATTCAAATTTAAACGTTTGATTCAAATTCAAAGACCACCTTTTTTATTTGATTTCTAATTTATATCGGTCTGATTTCTGAAATATTACTGTGAAACCCTAATAAAACCTCGAATATCAAAAATTTTGGCCACGGATACACAGAGGGACACTACTCAAATTTAATGGACTTTGATTGGATCGAAAAGAAGTGAATAATCATCAATGGGTTTCAGAACCCATGGACTGAGAAGTCCAAATTTCAAAATCTTGACATAGATGAAAGATCTTACAACATGAATTTTGATATGTCGAGAAACTTAGTTTTAATCCTCCTATCTCCCAATTTTAACTTGTAAAAAAATGGTCGAAAATTAAGAATCGATGGAAGATAGTGATAGTGGTGAAATTGCGATTCCGCTGCGATGTCGAATTGAATTTCCAAAGACCACTACGTGTCTTTGGAATTAAGACCACAATGGTGTTGGAATCCTGCAGAACCGGTGGAAATTCCAATTCCAACAAGGGTGCCGAAATTCCAATTCAAGATCACAAAGCCTGAATTTCAATTTCAGACCACGATAAAAATCCACCGTACGCGATAGACGAGGTTTACACAACAACAACTACTGGGACGGAAGATAAAAATTCACTTGATCTTTTACAAGGACAAAAGATTAAAGCACCATTTCACGCTCGCAAGCAATTTGTTAGTTACCCTATAAATTATCATGATACTTGATTTAAAACTGCAAATAAGAACTGAGTGTATGTTTACAAGCTTTATTATTTCGGGTAGTAGTAAAATTAGATACAAATTCAGTCTTGATCTTTTACAAGGACAAAGACTTTAGGAATGCGACTAAGATTAAAGCAATCGAGGAAAGTTGAAGTCTGACAATTAATCATCATTAAAAGTCATCTATTCTCAAATTTAATTACATGGTGGTGAGGCATATAGCAAACTAGGATTATGAAAGCCAAACTCCAAGCTTTATTAAATGCATTAGCATGAGGTCTTCCACACCGAGTGTTGTTGTTGTGAAACCGCGTCCATCGCATGCGCAGTGGATTTTTATCGCGGCTTTGAAATTTACCACCGGTGAATTGGAATTTCAGATTCATCTTCGAATTAATTTCGACCATCACAGCCGATCGAATTTTAGACCACAATGGTGTCGCGGATTCCATACTATCGACACTTGAAATTCCAATTCAAGACTGATTGAAATTTCAATTCTGAAGACACGCTGGTGCCGAATTGCAATTTCAAAGACCACTATCACTATCTTCCATCGCTCTTAATTTTCATTATTTTTTTACACAAGTTAAAATTGGGAGATAGGAGGATTAAAACTAAGTTTCCTCGACATATCAAAATTCATGTTGTAAGATCTTTCACTATGTCAAGATTTCAAATTTGACTTCTAAGTCCATCAATGGGTTTCGGTCAAAACCCATTGATGGTCTTATTCACTTCTTTTTCGATCCAATCAAAGTCCATTAAATTTGAGTAGTGTCCCTCTGTGTATCCGTGGCCAAAATTTTTGATATTCGAGGTTTTATTAGGGTTTCACAGTAATATTTCAGAAATCAGACCGATATAAATTAGAAATCAAATAAAAAAAAAAGGTGGTGCTGGGATTTGAATTCCCAGCACCACGTTTAGATGGTTCGGAATTTCCAGTAGTGGCTCGGATGCATGAAAACTCTCTCTCATCATTAAATTGCAGATCTGTTTGACGGGAGGGGTAAAAGTGGAATTAGGTGCGCGATTTGGTAAATCTGAAACCATGCTACGCGTTTTGGGCATTTCGAAACTTTAGCAACTGTGTTTGGTAAATTGCCGAAAGTTAATTGTATATCAAGCATAAGATAAGAAATTCATAAAAAAATCCACGACCATGAGGGATATATAGTCTCTTGCATTCTAGATGGTTGACTTGACTAAGAAACCATCAGATTTTTCAAAGTCAAAGTCAAACTATTTTTCTTTCCTATTAATTCTGATGATCCGATTCGATTCCACAGTGAGCACCACTAATTGACGAGACGGAATCGGAATAGCATAGGGTCAATGTACGTTAGAAACTCATGTGTCACCAAAAAGATCAATCACACTGAAACGGAGAACATCAAGTATTGTCATCTGTACAACGTACATTGTCATGACGAAATTGACCCTTGAAAATACAACAGAGAATCTCGTAATTAACCGTTGTGTCATACCCATAGAGATCGAGTTCACATGAATCTTGATTAAATTGTACATGGCTTTTTCTCAAATAGAATTTGAAATGTTTAAGTTTTTGATTTATCTTTAACGATTTTATATTTTTGATTAAATTGTTCACCGTCGTCTTTTTTGCAATAAGTTTGTAGGATTAATTAAGTCATCCTTTTAATATAATTATTTTGTTTGGACACATGGACCTAATTGGTCAACCCAAAAAATAATACTTGAATAGTTAGCAAATCTAGTTGCCCAAGTTATCCAATCGATTTGACCACGTAAATAATAGTGGTCACACATAAATTCTATTTATATTGATCGACCAGATGACACAGTCAACAATTAATCCAGATGAAATGGATCACATGGCAATAGATCAGATGATTGAGTCAACCACATGCGATGAATTTTAAAGAAATGAGCAATTTATTAAAGGACGTGAAATTTAGAATTATTCAAACGATATTATATAATTTTATATTTACTAAAGAACGTACTTCATTTTCTTTTTATCCCTCCGATAAAATATGAATTTAATGCTTAGATATTATATACATCAGAGCCACAACTGAAAATGCCGAGGGATACTTTCCAAATTTAATGGACTTGATTAGATCGAAGAAAATGTAAATAGGATCATCAATAAGTTTTGACCGAAACTCATGGATGAACCTAGAAGAGTTCAAATTCCGAAATCTTGACATGAACTGAAAAATTTTACAGTATGAATTGTTAATTTATCGAGGAAACTTAGTTCTGATCCTCCTACCTTTCAGTTTTGGTCGCGTGTCACGTATAAATTTAAGTTGAACGAGAAAAAAGACGGTGCTGAGAATTATATTCCCAGGAGCACAGTGATCTTCAGGTTTAAATCCCAAAAACACAATGGTTCTTAGATTTAAATTTCTAATAACACGTTCAATTTCGAACTGGCCAAGAAAAAAGATGATGTGAAAAATTATATTTCTAAGAACACAATGGTCCTGAAATTTAAATTTCCAGCACCATGTACAATATCAAACTTGTATAAAAAAAAATGATGCTGAGAATTATATTCCCAGGAACACAATGAGCCCAAGATTTAAATTCCTAGCACCACGTACAATATCGAGCTGGCCAAAAAAAGATAGTGCTGGGAATTATATTATCAGAAACATAATAGTGCTGAGATTTAAATTATCAGCATCACGTACAATATTAAACTGGTCGAAAAAAAGATGGTGTTGTGAATCATATTACCACAAGCATAGTGATGCTGAGATTTAAATTCTCAGTATCACGTACAATATCAAGCTGCCCGAAAAAAAGATAGTACTGAGAGTTATATTCCTAGGAACACAGTGATCCTGAGATTTGAATTCCTAGCACCACGTACAATACAAGCTCGCCTAGAAAAAAAGATGATGCTGAAAATTATATTCTCAGAAATACAGTGGACCTGAGATTTAAATTTTCAACATCACGTACAATTTGAAAAATAGGGGGCTCCCACATGGGGTGGAAGTGATGTTTGGATGACTCAGGATTTTCGATTGTGGTTTGGATGCATGCAAAATCTCAGTATTAATTGTATGTTTGTTTGGCGGAAGGGGTAAAAAGGGAATAAAGTACGTGTTTTGATAAATATGAAACTATGAGACTGTGTTTGGACAATTCCAAACTTGAGATGTACTCTTTGGTAAATTGTTGTAAAAAAAATCTATTTCGGGTGGTCATCGAACTAGGAGTTTGTCCAGTAGATGGAGTACAACTGACGCCGAGCTCGTGATTTACACGATCACGCGATGTCCAGATTGAACCATAAAAAAGCTATAAGCATTTCTCTGATTTACTCTTAGTGGTCGGTAGAGACCACTTAGGTTCCGATCTTATCTGATTCAACGATTGACGAGGTATCTCAAAGGTTCGTAAGACAGAATCGATCACTCTCAATAGTTAGTCGGGACTAAAGATTGAGATATCCAAATATCAATTTAAGAAAAATATGATCAATCACATGAATAGATATTGTTTGTCTTATTGTTTTTTTTATATCATTTAATGTCATGCTCAAATAAATGTTTGTAAAATATTTTTCTTATTAGACATGGAGTGGTTACTGTGCGCATCACGCAATAACCATATGTTAAATACTAAAAATTTAAAATATTAAATTAAATGACCAAAGAATTAAGAAAATAATCCTGGAAATTTTTTGGGATTTTTAGGAATTTTTTCGGATTTAAACGGAGTCCGTACAAGATAATTACGGGGATAAAATAAATAGGTTTTAGGTGGGGGTCTATTTAAGGGGTTTAATACGCGATGAAAACCTAAATTTTTATTTTCTACACATTCCTGCTTTTCTGAGCCTTCTCTCCCGCGCGCCGACGCCTCCTATCGGCCTCCACGACCACGGATCGCCACCGCAGGATCGCGCCGCCATCCTCCGCAAGCGCCGAAACTCGGTTCCGTGATTCCGCCGCTGCTTCGATCGTTCTCCGTCGCTCGAGCCTCCCGCACGCGACGGCCAGTCACCGGCCACGCTCGCTAGCAATCGCCGCCGCGGGCCTTCCGACGCACCTGACGAGCCGACCCTCGGCGTGCTCGCCGACTCCTCTACCACCGAACCGCCCGAGCCTCTTTTTTTTCCCCTTCGCTGTGATTTCTGGCCGAAGGTCGTCGGAGCAGGTAAGAGATGCCCCCTTTTCCCATTTCGGACGATTTGAGTTAGGGATTTTGTTCGGCTGATTGTGTTTTGGTGTGAGCGGGCTATGAGGGTCGATTAGGGGGCTGTAAAAATTGGGAGGTTACTGTTGAAGGAGTCGTTTGTGGGGTTCTTGACCACGTAGTGGGCTGCGAGTTGGGGATATTGGCTACCGGTGGAATTCCTAGGGCGGGTGAGCTTGATTGGTCGATTTGGGCTGATTTTGGTGTTATTCGGTTGATCGTATTGTATTCGGAGGATATGGGATGGTTGGGTGATATTGTTTGATCTTGAGGATTTTTGTAGGTGATGAATTAGGTTAATTGATTAGGAATTAATTGGGTAAATTGATTGGTACAATTATTGGATAAATTAAAAGTCATTAAGTTTTATTTATTTGGCTTAGGTTGTTAAAATGCGGGTTAATCCAGGTTTAATTGATTAATTAGCTTATCATTAATTAATCAAAATTCTTATCAATTGATTTAGTGGGCTAAATTAATTGTATGGATATTTGTGGTAGGAAAAGACTAATAAGATGGTTGGAAAATTAGTGAAAATTGAAAATGTATTTGGGTTAATTGGGTTATGAAGGAAATCGATTAAGTATTCGATTTGTCGGTGAATTGTATTTTTGTGCTTAACTATAATTATGCTATATGTAGGTTTCGGTCATGAGGTAGGTCCCCAATCGTGACGATTTGGTTCTTTTTGCAGATATTTATTCAGGCGGGTATTTTGACTTATCTTTTAGATATAGTGAAGTTGATATGCTAGTTAGGATAACATGCAATAATTTTCATGTTTATATGCCTAGTATATTGTTGGTGCCTACTTGATACATGCATGTGATAGGTTATGATTATATCTTCCCTGTTTTTATTTGGATCGTAGTTACTTGGATTATGGGTATGTACATATTGATTGTACATATTATTCGAATAGGTATTTTGAGTAGGATTTACATGCTTTAGTATCATGCATCATCTTGTATGATTGCATGATGGCTGGACGGGGTTCCATTATTGTTGAGTCATAAGGATTACATGGCTCTTAATCACCGCCACTCATGGGTTAGTGGTACATCGAGGGTGTGTGTGCTGGTTGCTCACAGTTCACCGGTCCGCTCATGTGTAGCGATGAGGTAGCGTGGTAGCGGACAGGGATCCCTCCTCTGGTTTATGACACCGGGAGATGAGAGCTTATGTAAAATACCGAAATATATATATATATACCCAGTGTTAATTAAAGAATTACCTTGGGAAATTTTTCAGGAATTTTTAGAAATTTTTTCTGGATTTAAACGGAAGTTATATGGATACTTCATGGGGATAAAGCGGATTGGCTTTTCTAACGCCTGTTTAGACGGGAATTAAATGGGTAACCGATGCTTTCCGCTTTTCCGTCGATTCTTTTCCGACTCTTCTTCTTCTTTCCCGATCACGGACGTTTCTCATCGCAACATTTCTCTCCTTCTCCCGATCGCGTGTCCTCTGCTTCCTCGCTGACCGCCGAATGGGAGGCGTACCGACGACGCCACAACGTCGTAGCTCATCCTCTCCCAAGAGCCCCAACGCCGGTGCTTCCCTTCCCTGCATCGAGCCGTCGGAGCAATCTGTTACCAACCGGTGCCGATCTAGTTCGATCTCCACTGTCGTTTCTCCTCCTCCGCCTGATGGCGCTCCCCCTGCGCGATTTTCCCCTCTCCACTGTGGTTGCTGAGCGAGCTCGCCCTGTCGCCGGTTCGCATCCATCACTCCGCCTCCACGCCGTGCCGCCTCATCACCGCCACCTTCTCCCTCGCGTGCGCCCGACCACACCCAACCGATGGCCTTCGCGCTGGCGCCATCGCACACGCTGCCGCCGCGCATACACCCAAGACGGCCGCGATGTTCGCCTCTTTTCTTCCCGATCTCGCCGCCGCTGCCATCGCGAGAGCGATCCATTGTCGCCACCGCCATCTGTTCGGTCGTGCAGCCGGCAGAGCCATTCTTTTTCCCTGAGCCCTGGTTGTCGTTGCCGCAGCGTTCGATCACCGCCTATCTCATTGGCGAGCCGATCACCGGTTGCTTCAACGGATCACGAGCCTCCAGATTGACTGCTGTGAGTTTTCCTCACCAGATCTCGATCTCGAACTCTTCCCCCATTCTTGCGTTCTCTCTTCTCTATTGTCGATCTGTGTAGGTTGGTCTTCAGTCGTTGCATGACCACTTCGAGTGAGCACTGCTCCTAAGCGCTGGCTCGGGACAACCTAACATCGGAGAGGAGCTAGCGACCTAGTATCCTCAACGATGACATGATACGGTGTGCCACCGTCTTGAGCAACCCCTGTTCCTCCTTGCCGTTTTCTGCTTGATGAGGAGTATTGATCTGGAGCTACCTCACGAGCTGACCTTGGGGCTAAGAGGAAGATCTTCCATATCCAGATTTGCCGTGTTTCCCCGAATTGATTGTGAATTATAGGGGTGTAGCTGCACTGCCGTGGGAGAAGGGAGGTAAGGCTATGGAATCGATTTTGAGTTAAATTAGTTGGGTTTATGAGTTTGGGTGATGTATTGTACAGGGCTAAGATACTGGATCCAGAAGTTTGATTGATACTAAGCGAGGTTGGAATGGGATTGATGATACTATATAATTGGATTAAGAGGTAAAGGTGTGAATGTTTTGTGTGTGTACTTTAGAAATATTCTTGTTAATCGATTGAGGATTCTTGAATTTGATCAGTGGATGGAAAACCTGTATACTATAGGTTACAACTGCTAGGATGTAGAGTTCATCTTCGATTCATCTGGATTGAGCAAATCGGACTCATCGAAGGGAATGGAGAAGCTATGCAAGCGTGGATAAGCTTGGTAAGTTCTGATTTGAATTGTTGTAGATGAGATGCTAGATCTATAGCTAAGCCATTATTGGTTGCTGATTATGAATTAATAGAGGAAGATATTTAGTTAGTTAATCGAAATATAAAGTTGAAGTAGGATTAGGATTTGATCCTAACATTAGAATTGACAACACATAATCGGATCATACATGTTGTGTGCAGGATGTGGAATCGAGATAAATTCTTGAGTCCACGCATCGTGAGGATTTTATTACTACGAGCACTTACGCAGTAGGTAATTTTCACCTGGCCGGGTACATGTAATGATTTCCAGATTTAGACATAGATATGAACATGTTAGATGTTCATATTATCTTGATCATGCTCTATTTATCGTATGCTTGAACTTACCGTTGATATATATGTGTGCTCGATTATTGATAACACATATTCCCTAGCATAATCTAGAAGTTACAGATGTGATGTAAGTAGGTCTAACTGTTTAGTAGGGTGTAGATGTTAGAGTACGGAGGATGAACTAAGTTGTAAATTTGGCAAAAAGGTCCTCTGTGGATAAGTATGGCCCTAGATGTAGGACTTATTCTATACCTGTATGTTGCACATTTATTCATCAACCACGGGTTGTGTGAATGGTCATGTGAGTCGTGAACAGTGTGTCGCTACGGACCGATGGTCTTAGCTTGTCATGATCAGATGAGTGACTCTCTACAGGGTAGAGAGTGTACTGATCAATTGGGTGTGACTCTTTGTTGAACAGAAAGTCTAGGATAGATGTTCTGTATGTGAGACAGTACCCTCATGTCATTGCATGCATACTGACGACATCGTCTCCCCTTGGGGTTGAGAGAGAGTCGTCAGTCATCCTGCCTCCCAGGTTACTTCCAGAGGAGTAACTGGTGTGAGGACATAGCATTTGTTGTGCCGCACTCTACCATTATTGACGATGGTTGTTGGAGTTGCGTGCAGTTGTCCTGGGTGCATGGCACTTGACCGCTCATTGGCAGTGTCAGTCGGAGTGGCCAGCAACATGGACCCCCGTTGCATAGCGAGCTCTTTACGCTCATATGCTACTTGATCATACTACCCAACTCGGTCACTCGAGAGTGGTGGCGGCTGGAGTCAGGATAGTTGTCATGTCGTGCCACCTAGGCCACACTGGGGTCGTGGTAGCGAGTAGGGGTGAGCAGGCATGACCATGCATGCTGCATTGCCGTATTATACGGTGTTTTGCATATGATTATATATATATACATACCTGCTTGTATATATATATATGGATGATGATGATTAGTAAACATACAGATACAGTCTATTTGTATACTCACTTTGATGATGCATTTGTACGTACTATGCTTGTTGCATTTGTTTGTACATATTCATACATGATACTGCATTTCCTGTATGGTAGTAGGCTGGTACTTTTATACCTGTTAGATATTCACAGTGATACCCTTGACTCAGGTTAGGATATTGTGTTAGTAATATACTTTTATACCCTATGATGTGATTATATGCCCAGGTTGGATCAAGATAGAATAGCTGACTGTCAGGTATGTCAGCATCGTTGATGTTCAGTTTATTTAGTATATGCATGCATATCTATTGTTATGCTGATGTATACTTGTTGTACGAGTAGATTAAACTGTTGAATGACATGTAATATTGATACATATATTTACATGTTTTCTCTGATTACCTGCTGAGTTTTACTCACCACCTCCGACCCTGGGTTTTTCTGTCGCCCAGGTAACAGGTAGACGCCTTTGTGACGACTTGGAGCTGCGCCGATCGATCCATCCCATCTCCATTTTCCGATGTCTCCCGAGGAGTTTATTTTGTTTCTCTCTTATGGTTATGGATTTTGGTCCTATGTCATGGACCCTTGTTTTGTTATGGACTTGTCATGACGTCGATGTTTTATTTACGGTTTTGACTGTGGACTTGTCAGGTGGTGTACACCTGTATATTTTTGTTATGTATGTTGTGGGTATGCACTCTTTATTTTCGCTGCTGTTATTTGTTATTTGTTATATATATTGTTGTTGTTGTGGGCCTATGGGCCTTGTATTAACCCGAAATGTTGCCACGTATAGGGGAGGTGCCATCCGTTTGATTTTCGGCTCGGCATGCTCTCGGGGCATGACAACTTTATTGGTATCAGAGCCCAAGGTTCTGCGATGCCATATTATGTTGTTTTTGAGTCGAGTCTTGGATTCTCGGGAGTCGATTTATTCGGTTTTGGTTTTCTGAGATGAGATGGACAGCGGCCTGAGCTCCAAGCAGCACGAGGTAAGAATTCCTGAAAAACTTATGGTTTAGTAGATATTTATCTAAACTTGATTAGTAGGTGTATACAATATAGTTATAACGCCTATGCAGACTTGTAGTAGGGGTCGTCCACCGAGGTGACCAACCGGAGTGACCTTTAGGGTTTATACTCCCGGTTATGTTGGTTATGCATTTAGATGCTTATATCAGGGAATAACCTGTGGTGTGTTGGTTATTATTCGTAACTGTGGTATGAGTTGACCACGGGAATGACCTGTTGAGTCTGTGAGTCTTGAACCTGTGTCGAGAAGGTAATTTACCTTTGAGAGCCGACTGATACCGAGTCGGAAAAACATGGGTCAAGTCGTCACATTTCTGGTTGAAATCAGATATTTCAGCCTTAGAGATTTTCACTAATCTGCAGTTAGTCGATCATTACCCGTGGGTAATGAGCACTTATAGACTATTGTGATGCAGATAGCGGAAGGCTAGGGTACGATGTTTCATGGGGATTTTATCCCGAGTTTCAGATCGAGATGTATAACTTGAGAGTACTTTTGAGTACTTAACTCATGTTATACCGAGAAAGAAGAGTTGTTTGCATACCATTATCGGATCGCTTCAGATTTGGTGATAAATGCAGAAAATGACCTTCGGGAAATAAAACATCACTTGACATTGGTTTAGTGATGTTGAAAGAGAATATTTTCTTGTGTCACTTTTGTGACACATTGTAAGAAATTCTTGAGCTTCCAGAAAGGGCGCTCGGTTAGTAACAGTGTACGGTGCAGAGTCGTGAGACTTGTGGAGGTTACGGACACCTAATAGCTCAAGAAGATGAATGGATGATTTAAGCCACTAAGAGTTATTGGCTTATAGTCGGATAAGGATGTCGGGATCTTCTACCAGATCCTACCGGAAGACGTTGGATTGAGACAGGAGTTTAGAAATGACTCCGTACAAGGGTTTAAGAGTTGGAGACCGATAAGCAAATATTGCAGGTCAACTTAATAGAGTTAGAAGTCTCCAACTATTGGATAAAAGGAGTAAGATCAAGGTCATAGGCCTTGGGCTACTTTCTGATTATAGAAGACCAACCGCAGATCATCAAGATGTTCTCGTGGACATCAGCACAATCAGAACAAAGACTTCGAAGGGATAGTGTGCGCAAGGCATGATCACGAAGACATGCGAAGTCAGATAATCCATTGGATCAGGTCTTCTGTTGCTATTGTGAGCAACCAGTACAGTGGAGGAGGTGTACTTTGAAGACTCATAAGACTATCGATGGTGTTCCGGAGGACGGCATGTAAATCAAAGGCCGCGAAGATGTGGGTTACCTTATCTCGTATCAACCTACTACCTCAGCGTGGTTGAAGTTCCGTGATACTCCTTCAGAGATCGACGAAAAGATCGCCAGAAGACATCTTAGAAGATTCAGCAGACAACAACAGTTACCTCCAGATGTGATTTGATTAGTACAGAGGAGAGAGTATATGACGATGGTCGTATTTATTCAGTATTCTATAGTTGCAGCTCGTAGAATTAAGTAATGTGATCAGATGATCTAGCATGATCCTCGGATCATTCATCGCAGAAATGCTACCGCTTTGTCGTGGACTGTTGGATCTGATCTTGTTCTCTTCGGAGAAAGGAGGAGACCTGTGGGGAGCCTTTGGATCGGATCGATAGATAATTGATCGTTCAGGGTATTACTCTAGTTTTACCCTCTGAGTTAATATTGAGAGATACTTGTAGTTTACAGGTATCTGTGTCTAGAACATTATTAGTTCGGATTAGAAGGGTTCCTATGCATCGACTTGTGGATCGGTGGTATCTCTACCGTCAGGTGAGATGTGGACCAACAATTAAAAGGTTAAGAGATGTCCTTAGACTTTGATATACATACTTTTACTGTAGACATATCCTTGCGGATGGTCAAATTGTTGCAAGTATGGTATGATATGTTTCTCGGATGTGCGTATAATCCGAGAGCCTTCGGATGTTGTTCGGATGAACTCCTAGCCTTGCCGTTGCTTAGGCAAGTGGAGTAGGCGATCGAAATGATTGCGAAAATAGTCCGGTATCAAAGATCACATAACGAGTGATATTTTTGTTGGTATCAGTGTTGTTAAACACTATAAAAGAATTGGAATAACGTGAGTTGCGATTATAGGAGATGTTGGAGGGGATATTTATCTATCCCAGTATTTCTCCTTGAGAAGATCCGGAACTCTTTGTTGAAAGAGAGATGAACCTTTGAAGGTATGCATCGATTATCGATGATGGAATACAGTAGTTGTCATGATAAATATCCTTGTTGTGGATGGATGATCTATTTAGATCAGCCAAAGACACCTGTGTATACTCTAAGGTTGGTTTACGACTGGAGAGTTGATATGGTAGTGACATGGAGTCATATAAGTATCATTGTCGTTGTGATGATTGATATATCATCAGCTTAGAGAAAAAAAAAGGGGATACAGGTGTGTGGAGACGACAATTTCATACTTGGTATGAATTGTATGGATTTTGATTTAAGTTGTTAGACTAATTAACGAATTAGTCGTCTATGAATTTGAGAATCGTGTATCCTGAACACGATTGGATCCTTTTGTAGTTGTTGGAGTTGCGTAATTTGACCACTGTTGATTGTGGTAGTTGGAGTTGCGCACTCGACACCGTAGATGGTGGTTTGCCTTGTATGTTTTGGTTAATTCCGTTGATGTGGATAGAATGCTTGACATTACTATACCACGGACTTGTTTGATAAAGGTGATGATGGAAATCATTTAGTCGGAAGCTGGTGAAACCAGTTATAAGACCTAGACGGCGGTTAACTTTTACACGAGTATTAGTTAATCCTTCCAGAGTGGATAAAAGGATGATGTACGCAGATGCGTCGTTTCAGGGATCGGAATGATTCCGATGCAGATGAATGAGGCATATCTTATGCCTACGACAGTTAAGAAACTACGAGATAGTCTGTCATATACATGACATGACTTTAGTAGTTATTTTCTGGATTTGTAGTTGTATTGAGCAGAAGTGCTCATTGAATTTGACTAGCTACTGGGTAGCTACTATAGAGTTCTGGAACGCGAATGGTTGCAACAAGTGAGATTAGTCGCTTTAGTCTTCCATGCACTTGCGGAGTGTGGTGGAGAGAATTTTGAATGGTTGATGGACTTCTCTTTTGAGAAGATATTTCCCCGTCTCTGAGAAGGATGGTGGATTCCGGAGTTGCAGTGTTAAGAAAGAGTTGCTACAGAAAGCACATAATTCGTGATGGGTTATATACCGTTGAGGTACTCTGATGTACCGAGAGTTGAAACATTTATACTGGTGGAACGGTATAAAGAGAGTTATAGCAGATTTTGCTGCTCGATGTTTAGTATGCCAGTAGGTGAAGGATGAACATCAAGAACTCGCTGGATTGCTTTAGAAAATTCTGATTCCGAAATGGAAGTGGGAGCATATCACTATTGATTGCGTTACAGGATTATCTAGGACCCGTAAAGGACATGATGCGATTTGGGTGAGTGTGGATCGATTGACCAAATCAGCTCATTCCCTTTCTATTCGTGGGTCGTACTTGTTGGATCATTCGGTAGAGTTGTATTACCGAAAGAGTATCAGATTGCGTGGGATACTTTTAAGTACCAGATCGGATAGAGATTTGCGATTTACCTCGTGATTTTGGCGAGTGCGCACGGACTATGGGCACAGCCCGGCTTAGTGCAACATTTCATCCGCGGACTGATGGACTGTCTGAGCATGACATTCAACCATTGGAGGATCTATTCCGATCTTGTGTCGTGGATTATGGAGGTGTAGCTTATCGGTTGGCTTTACCTCCGACACTTGCGGGTGCTCGCAACGTATTTCCTATTGTTATACTGAGGAAATACGTGTCGCATGTTGATTATGTTCTGAAAGAGGTTTCGATTCTACCTCTGTCTAATGCGACTTACGAGGAGATTTCAGTGCGTTTTCCTGGTCGCAATGAGCGTCAATTGCAGAACAAAACCATCCGACTCATAAGGGTTGGATGGCAGCATCATATTGATGAGGAGGCTACTTAGGAGCTGGAAGATACTATCTGAGCTCGATAGTCTCATATGTTCACTTGAGAAATATATGTGGTCCTTTCGGAAACTTGCTTGAAGTAATCTTTGCATGTTAGTACGAAATTTGGGGATCGAATTTTTTTATAAGTGGGGGAGAATGTAAAATACCGAAATATATATATATATATATAGAAAATACCCCGTGTTAATTAAAGAATTACCTTGGAAAATTTTTCAGGAATTTTTAGAAATTTTTTCTGGATTTAAACGGAAGTTATATGGATACTTCATGGGGATAAAGCGGATTGGCTTTTCTAAAGCCTGTTTAGACGGGAATTAAATGGGTTAAGTAACCGATGCTTTCCGTTTTTCCCGTCGATTCTTTTTCCCGACTCTTCTTCTTCTTTCCCCGATCACGCCGGATGTTTCCTCATTGCAACATTTCTCTCCTTCTCCCGATCGTGCGTGGCCCTCCGTTTCCTCGCGCTGCCGACTGCCGAATCGGGAGGCAGCCGACGACGCCACAGCGTCGTAGCTCATCCTCTCCCAAGAGCCCCAACGTCGGTGCTTCCTTCCTCGAGCCGCGAGCAATCTGTTACCAACCAGTGCCAATCTAGTTCGATCTCCGCTGCCGTTTCTCCTCCTCCGCCTGATGGCGCTCCCCCTGCGCGATTTTCCCCTCTCCACTGTGGTTGCTGAGCGAGCTCGCCCTGTCGCCGGTTCGCAGCCATCACTCCGCCTCCACGCCGTGCCGCCTCGTCACCGCCACCTTCTCCCTCGCGTTCGCCCGACCACGCCCAACCGCTGATGGCCTCTGCTTGGCAGCCATCGTACACACGCCACTGCCCTTGCGCGTCAGCCAGCAGCCAGCTGCCGCGACGTTCGCCTCTTTTCTTCCCAATCTTGCCGCCGCTGCCATCGCGAGAGCGATCCATTGTCGCCACCGCCATCTGTCCGGTCGTGCAGCCGGCAGAGCCATTCTTTTTCCCTGAGCCCTGGTTGTCGTTGCCGCAGCGTTCGATCGCCGCCTATCTCGTTGGCGAGCCGATCACCGGTTGCTTCAACGGATCACGAGCCTCCAGATTGACTGCTGTGAGTTTTCCTCACCAGATCTCGATCTCGAACTCTTCCCCCATTCTTGCGTTCTCTCTTCTCTATTGTCGATCTGTGTAGGTTGGTCTTCAGTCGTTGCATGACCACTTCGAGTGAGCACTGCTCCTAAACGCTGGCTCGGGACAACCTAACATCGGAGAGGAGCTAGCGACCTAGTATCCTCAACGATGACATGATACGGTGTGCCACCGTCTTGAGCAACCCCTGTTCCTCCTTGCCGTTTTCTGCTTGATGAGGAGTATTGATCTGGAGCAGCACTGCCTCACGAGCTGACCTTGGGGCTAAGAGGAAGATCTTCCATATCCAGATTTGTCGTGTTTCCCCGAATTGATTGTGAATTGTAGGGGTGTAGCTGCACTGCCGTGGGAGAAGGGAGGTAAGGCTATGGAATCGATTTTGAGTTAAATTAGTTGGGTTTATGAGTTTGGGTGATGTATTGTACAGGGCTAAGATACTGGATCCAGAAGTTCGATTGATACTAAGCGAGGTTGGAATGGGATTGATGATACTATATAATTGGATTAAGAGGTAAAGGTGTGAATGTTTTGTGTGTGTACTTTAGAAATATTCTTGTTAATCGATTGAGGATTCTTGAATTTGATCAGTGGATGGAAAACCTGTATACTATAGGTTACAACTGCTAGGATGTAGAGTTCATCTTCGATTCATCTGGATTGAGCAAATCGGACTCATCGAAGGGAATGGAGAAGCTATGCAAGCGTGGATAAGCTTGGTAAGTTCTGATTTGAATTGTTGTAGATGAGATGCTAGATCTATAGCTAAGCCATTATTGGTTGCTGATTATGAATTAATAGAGGAAGATATTTAGTTAGTTAATCGAAATATAAAGTTGAAGTAGGATTAGGATTTGATCCTAACATTAGAATTGACAACACATAATCGGATCATACATGTTGTGTGCAGGATGTGGAATCGAGATAAATTCTTGGGCGTGGATACGAGGCAGTCCACGAGTGAGGATTTTATTACTACGAGCACTTACGCAGTAGGTAATTTTCTACGGTGGGTACATGTAATGATTTATTTAGACATAGATATGAACATGTTAGATGTTCATATTACCTTGATCATGCTCTATTTATCGTATGCTTGAACTTCTGGTTGATATATATGTGTGCTCGATTATTGATAACACATATTCCCTAGCATAATCTAGAAGTTCTGATGTGATGTAAGTAGGTCTAACTGTTTAGTAGGGTGTAGATGTTAGAGTACGGAGGATGACCTAAGTTGTAAATTTGGCAAAAAGGTCCTCTGTGGATAAGTATGGCCCTAGATGTAGGACTTATTCTATACCTGTATGTTGCACATTTATTCACCAACCATGGGTTGTGTGAATGGTCATGTGAGTCATGAACAGTGTGTCGCTACGGACCGATGGTTCTAGCTTGTCATGATCAGATGAGTGACTCTCTACAGGGTAGAGAGTGTACTGATCAATTGGGTGTGACTCTTTGTTGAGCAGAGTCTAGGGTAGATGTTACGTATGTGAGGCAGTACCCTCATGTCATTGCATGCACCGACGACATCGTCTCCCTTGGGGTTGAGAGAGAGTCGTCATCATCCGCCTCCTCGTTACTTCGAGAGGAGTAAGCGGTGTGAGAGCATAGCATTTGTTGTGCCGCACTCTACCATTATTGGCGATGGTTGTTGGAGTTGCGTCGTTGTTGGGTGCATGACACTCGACCGCTCATTAGCGGTCGGTCGGAGTGGCGGCGGATGGACCCTCGTTGCGTAGCGAGCTCTTTACGCTCATATGCTACTTGATCATACTACCCAACTCGGTCACTCGAGAGTGGTGGCGGCTGGAGTCGGGATAGTTGTCATGTCGTGCCACCTAGGCCACACTGGGGTCGTGGTAGCGAGTAGGGGTGAGCAGGCATGACCATGCATGCTGCATTGCCGTGTATTATACGATGTTTTGCATATGATTATATATATATACATACCGCTTGTATATATATATATATGGATGATGATGATTAGTATACATACGTATACGCCTATATGTATACTCACTTTGATGATGCATTTGTACGCATACTATGCTTGTTGCATTTGTTTGTACATATTCATACATGATAATCGCATTTCTGATGGTAGTAGGCTGATACTTTTATACCTGTTAGATATTCACAGTGATACCCTTGACTCAGGTTAGGATATTGTGTTAGTAATATACTTTTATACCCTATGATGTGATTATATGCCCAGGTTGGATCAAGATAGAATAGTATCGTGTATGTCAAGATCGTTGATGTTGATTTATTTAGTATACGCATGCATATCTATTGTTATCTTGATGTATACTTGTTGCAGTAGATTAATTGTTAAATGACATGTAATATTGATACATATATTTACATGTTTTCTCTAATTACCTGTTAAGTTTTACTCACCACCTCCGACTCGGTTTTTCTACGCCTGTAATGTGTAGACGCTTTGTGACGATTTACTTGGAGTCGCTACTGATCGATCCATCCCATCTCCATTTTCCGATGTCTCCCGAGGTGTTTATTTTGTTTCTCTCTTATGGTTATGGATTTTGGTCCTATGTCATGGACCCTTGTTTTGTTATGGACTTGTCGTGACGTCGATGTTTTATTTACGGTTTTGACTGTGGACTTGTCAGGTGGTGTACACCTGTATATTTTTGTTATGTATGTTGTGGGTATGCGCTCTTTATTTCCGCTGCTGTTATTTGTTATTTGTTATATATATTGTTGTTTTTTGTGGGCCTATGGGTCTTGTATTAACCCGAAATGTTGCCACGTACAGGGGAGGTGCCGTCCGTTTGATTTTTGGCTCGGCATGCTCTCGGGGCGTGACAGCTTAGCTCCCCCACTCTATTTGGGGCAGGAGGATAGGTGTACTTCGACAGCATCCTGTCCACTCGGTCACTCAGCAACAGTGATGGCAGAGTGCACAGATCGCATTTGTATTGTGTTTGCTGCATTATTGTATTGATGCCTTGGATGTTGCATATGATTGCCATGCATACAGGATTCATATTGGTATATGGTGATGACTTTATCTCTTATAGTAGGGCACATGCTCCTATATCAGGGTAGGAGATTTAGGTGAGTACATTCCTTTTGCATTTATTTCTTGCTTACCCTATATGTGAGACTGTAATGACATGATTTTTATTGTTAGCTATATCTTACTTGCATATCTACTATACCCGCTGAGTTATTTGAACTTACCCCGTTGATTTATATCTATTTCATGATGAAGCTGTCAGGAGAGTGCAGCTGCCAAACCCCACTCGTGAAAGTTTTTATTTGTTTTTTGTTTCTATGGTTTGGACATTTTGATTAGAGGACATGTTTAGGTTTGGAGATTGATATTTGTATTCGTGGATTTTTGGTGTCCTTATGGACCTTTATTCGGTTTTGTTTGGATTAGTTTTTGGTTGAGTATTCTTGCCTAGATGGCAGAAGGGGTAAGTCTAGTTATGATAGATGTTACTCATTTATTTTGGTTGATGGCCAGAGGCCTATTTTATTACCTGCGTGTGTGTTTGGATTCCGGTCGTGTTGACCGATGTATAGTGGCTGTGTAGGCCTTGTATGTAAATTGGCATTGTCACCCGTACAGGGGAGATGCTGTCGGATTTTCATCTGGCGGGGTCTCCTTCGGGGCGTGACAATTTATTTGGTATTAGAGAGCCTAGGATTTTGAGTTCCTAGGGGTTTTTGGATTTTTCGGAGTTAGCCATGTTTTGGCAGGTTTTGCGAGGCAATCTAGAAATTTTGGATTTGGTATGGATTTTCGATGATTTTTATGTTTCGGAAATTCGAGGATTTTTGACGAGATCAATATGGGGTTTTGGCGGCTACGGGACCTCTCCTGACGGTGAAATAGGTATGTTGAAAATTTTTATATGTTTTTACTTCTAGTAACATCTATATTAATTTATCAGATATGAGACGAGGTGGGCGTGCTCTCGCGAGACGCTTGGCGGCTAGCCACGACAGAGGACATTGAGATCTTTGGCGACTGACTTGCCAGAGAGATCTACTGAGGACGAGCTTATTGATCAGGGTCAGATTCCACAGGGTGCTGCGGGAGTTATGGATCCGCAGTCCTCGACGGATCCTCCTCCCGAGATACCCACTGCTGGGGTATCCGATGTATCAGCGGGAGACCCTGCTGCTACACATCAGACTCCCCCGCCAGTAGGACCTGCTACTACAGACCCGACTAGCCCATTAATGGAGCCGGTCGGCCCTCACTCAGTATCGTCCCCTACTTATCCTACTGATGTTGCTGCGGCACGAGCTCGGATTCCAGGATTAGCAAAGTCAATGAAAAGCCGGTTCACTTTATTCAGCGGAGAGACTGATCCGATCGTGGCTCAGTCTTGGATCGAGACGATGGAGCGTACCTTCTACTATATGGTCTGCTCCGAGTGGGAGAAGGCAGAGTTGGCGGCCTTCCATTTACGAGGCGAGGTCGAGGTCTGATGGGATATGCAACGCTCGATTATCGGCGAGCAGCAGGTTACCTGGGCGAGATTTAGAGAGGCTTTTGAGAGTCAGTATTTCCCACGGGCATATCAGATGATGCGACGTCAGGATTTTCTGAGTCTTCGACAGAATAATCGCTCAGTGATGGAGTATAATACAGAATTTAATCGGTTAGCCAGGTTTTGTCCAGAGTTAGTTGCTGAGGACAGGTCACGCATGATGCAGTTTGTTCAGGGACTAGATGGGCATCTCCAGGTCAAGATGGCAGGATTTGGCAGTTCTTCCTACCGAGAGGCATTGGATAGAGCTTTGTTGATCGAGTCGGCTCAACAGAGGGTCAATACTGACAGGAAGAGGAAACAGACCGAAAGAACCACTGTGTCGAGACCAGCGACCACGAGACTCTTGGGCGGCAAAGTGGCGCGATCGGTCGGTCGAGGTCATTCTAGGGCATCTAGTCGACCTCAAATCGGGGCGATCTTATGGCCCTCCGGTCTTCTCAGATGGAGCCGCCCACTAGTGACACCCACTGTACTCGTTGTGGATCGAGAGAGCATATCGTCTCAGCTTGCACCTTGGGACAGTCAGTTTGCTATTATTGCAAACTGCCTGGACACCTGAGCCGAGATTGTTCATTGAAGGCTCAGTATGTGGCTTACGGGGTTTCGATTCAGGGAGGACCGTTGCGTCGATGCAGGACTTAGAGAGGGCGCGGCGGACCGCCATAACGCCGCAGAGGACAAATCCCTTCCGAGTCGCTATGACATTCATGGACGGGAGTACACTAGTGCCGTATGGTGTCACAGGTTGATTGAGACCGCGATGCGGATGCGATCCTAGCCATTATCTGATTCCATTCGGCAGCGTACCACTAATACTGAAGATCTGGAGCCCGTCATGGTTCGGGACGATGCGACCTTCATACCAGCCTACGTATCCGCCTTCGTATCAATCTCAGGTCTAGACACAGCCACCTCTGGTAGTGATACCACCTCCACCTCCACCGGAGACTGGGCGGATTCATGCGATTACCAGAGAGGATGCACAGCGAGCCAACGAATCCGTATTTCGCGGTACGGTTTCACTTTATGCATGTTTAGCTATTATGCTAGTTGATACTGGTAGTTCGCATTCGTTTATTTCTCGTACTTTTATGAGAGAGATTGGTAGATTACCTACTAGTAGATAACAAAGATTAGTCGTCTCCCTACCGTCTGGCGATACATTGGACGTTACCCAGGAGGTCCGAGGTTGTCCCTTAGATTTCGGTAATATCATTCTTACAGTAAATTTATTGGTACTGAACATGGTCGAGTTCGACATTATCCTTAGCATGGATTGGCTGTCAGCATATCATGCCACAGTTGATTGCCAGACGAGGGTGGTCACATTCCGACCTTCGAACCAACCCTCGTGGGATTTCACTGACATCTGGGATGACGGTATAGCGACAATTTCTGCGATTCAGGCTCAAAAGCTTTTATTGCACGGTTGCCAGGGTTTTCTATTATCTACGATCAATGTAGAAGACAGTGGTGACTCTCAAATCGTGAACATCCCTATTGTCCGAGAGTATTCAGATGTCTTTCCAGAGGAGTTACCGGGCCTACCTCCCAGAAGGCAAGTGGAGTTCATGATTGAGTTAATACCTGGGATGTCACCGGCATCGAAAGCTCCTTATCGTATGGCCCCGAGAGAGTTGGACGAGTTAAAGGTTCAGCTCCAGAAACTTTTGGACAGAGGTTTTATTCACCCTAGTGTATCACCCTGGGGTTCTTCGGTTCTCTTCGTGAAGAAGAAAGATGGTTCGATGAGATTGTACAACAGGAGGGTATGTGCAGTTGCTCTGTCAGGCTCCGCTGGTCCGCTCATGGGTAGCGATGAGATAGCGTGGTAGCGGGCAGGGATCCCTCCTTTGGTTTATGACAGCGGGAGATGAGAGCTTAGCTCCCCCACTCTGTTTGGGGTAGGAGGATAGATGTACTCCGATAGCATCCTGTCCACTCGGTCACTCAGGAGCAGTGATGGCAGAGTGCACGGATCGCATTTGTATTGTGTTTGCTGCATTATTGTTTTGATGCCTTGGATGTTGCATATGATTGCCATGCATACAGGATTCATATTGGTATATGGTGATGACTTTATCTCTTATAGTAGGGCACATGCTCCTATATCAGGGTAGGAGATTCAGGTGAGTACAGTCCTTTTGCATTTATTTCTTGCTTACCCTATATGTGAGACTGTACTGGCATGATTTTTATTGTTAGCTATATCTTACTTGCATATCTACTATACCCGCTGAGTTCTTTGAACTTATCCCGTTGATTTATATCTATTTCAGGATGAAGCTGTCAGGAGAGTGCAGCTGCCAAACCCCACTCGTGAAAGTTTTTATTTGTTATTTGTTTCTATGGTTTGGACATTTTGATTAGAGGACATGTTTAGGTTTGGAGATTGATATTTGTATTCGTGGATTTTTGGTGTCCTTATGGACCTTTATTCGGTTTTGTTTGGATTAGTTTTTGGTTGAGTATTCCTACCCAGATGGCAGAAGGGGTAAGTCTAGTTGTGATAGATGTTTCTCATTTATTTTGGTTGATGGCCAGAGGCCTATTTTATTACCTGCGTGTGTGTTTGGATTCAGGTCGTGTTGACCGATGTATAGTGGCTGTGTAGGCCTTGTATGTAAATTGGCATTGTCACCCGTACAGGGGAGATGCTGCCGGATTTTCGTCTGGCGGGGTCTCCTTCGGGGCGTGACAATTTATTTGGTATCAGAGAGCCTAGGTTTTCGAGTTCCTAGGGGTTTTTGGATTTTTCGGAGTTAGCCATGTTTTGGCAGGTTTTGCGAGGCAATCTGGAAATTTTGGATTTGGTATGGATTTTCGATGATTTTTATGTTTCGGAAATTCGAGGATTTTTGACGAGATCAATATGGGGTTTTGGCGGCTACGGGACCTCTCCTGACGGTGAAATAGGTATGCTGAAAATTTTTATATGTTTTTACTTCTAGTAACATCTATATTAATTTATCAGATATGAGACGAGGTGAGCGTGCTCCTGCACCGAGACGCGGTGCGGGGCGGCCACGACAGAGGACATTGAGATCTTTGGCGACTGACTTGCCAGAGAGATCTACTGAGGACGAGCTTATTGATCAGGGTCAGATTCCACAGGGTGCTGCGGGAGTTATGGATCCGCAGTCCTCGACGGATCCTCCTCCCGAGATACCCACTGCTGGGGTATCCGATGTATCAGCGGAGACCTGCTACATCGAACTCCCCGCCAAGAGGACTGCTACTACAGACCCAACAGGCCCATTAATGGAGCGTCGGCCTACCACTCGATCGCCCCTACTTATCCTTCGATGTTGCGGCCGACGAGCTCGGATTCCTGGATTAGCAAAGTCAATGAAAAGTCGGTTCACTTTATTTAGCGAGAGACCGATCCGATCGTGGCTCGCCTTGGATCGAGACGATGGAGCGACCTTCTACTATATGGTGCGCCCGAGTGGGAGAAGGCAGAGTTGGCGGCCTTCCATTTACGAGGCGAGGCCGAGATCTGGTGGGATATGCAGCGCTCGATTATCGGCGAGCAGCAGGTTACCTGGGCGAGATTTAGAGAGGCTTTTGAGAGTCAGTATTTCCCACGGGCATATCAGATGATGCGACGTCAGGATTTTATGAGTCTACGACAGAATAATCGCTCAGTGATGGAGTATAATACAGAATTTAATCGGTTAGCCAGGTTTTGTCCAGAGTTAGTTGCTGAGGACAGGTCACGCATGATGCAGTTTGTTCAGGGACTAGATGGGCATCTCCAGGTCAAGATGGCAGGATTTGGCAGTTCTTCCTACCGAGAGGCATTGGATAGAGCTTTGTTGATCGAGTCGGCTCAACAGAGGGTCAATACTGACAGGAAGAGGAAACAGACCGAAAGAACCACAGTCGGACCAGCCACGACTCGGGCGGGCAAAGTGGCGCGATCAGTCGGGTCAGAGTCATTTTGGGGCATCTAGCCGGCCTCAGAAATCAGGACGATCTTCAGCTGGGCCCTCCCGGTCTTCTCAGCAGAGCTGGAGGCCGCCCACTAGTGACACCCACTGTACTCGTTGTGGATCGAGAGAGCATATCGTCTCAGCCTGCACCTTGGGACAGTCAGTTTGCTATTATTGCAAACTGCCTGGACACCTGAGCCGAGATTGTTCATTGAAGGCTCAGCATGTAGCTTCCGGGTTTCTATTCAGGGAGGACCGTTGCGTCGATGCAGGACTCGAGAGAGGGGCATACCGACCTTCGCGCGCCAAGAGGGCAGCTCCCCTTCCGAGTCGCTATGACATTCATGGGCGGAGTACACCAGTGCCGTATGGTGTCAAAGGTTGGTTTGAGACCGCGATGCGGATGCTGATCCTAGCCATTAAATGCTGATTCCATTCGCAGCGGTAGCCAGCGATACGATGTCGCTAGAGCCCTCGTCACTAGTTCAGGACCAGTCGCAGCCTTCATACCAGCCTACGTATCAGCCTTCCTATCAGCCTACGTATCCGTCTTCGTATCAGTCTCAGGTCTAGACACAGCCACCTCTGGCAGTGATACCACCTCCACCTCCACCGGAGACTGGGCGGATTCATGCGATTACCAGAGAGGATGCACAGCGAGCCAACGAATCCGTATTTCACGGTACGGTTTCACTTTATGCATGTTTAGCTATTATGCTAGTTGATACTGGTAGTTCGCATTCATTTATTTCTCGTACTTTTATGAGAGAGATTGGTAGATTACCTACTAGTAGATAACAAAGATTAGTCGTCTCCCTACCGTCTGGCGATACATTGGATGTTACCCAGGAGGTCCGAGGTTGTCCCTTAGATTTCGGTAATATCATTCTTACAGTAGATTTATTGGTACTGAACATGGTCGAGTTCGACATTATCCTTGGCATGGATTGGCTGTCAGCATATCATGCCACAGTTGATTACCAGACGAGGGTGGTCACATTCCCACCTCCGAACCAACCCTCGTGGGATTTCACTGACATCCGGGATGACGGTATAGCGACCATTTCTGTGATTCAGGCTCAGAAGTTTTTATTGCACGGTTGCCAGGGTTTCTATTATCTATGATCAATGTAGAAGACAGTGGTGACTCTCAGATCGTGGACATCCCTATTGTCCGAGAGTATTCAGATGTCTTTCCAGAGGAGTTACCGGGCCTGCCTCCCAGAAGGCAAGTGGAGTTCATGATTGAGTTAATACCTGGGACGTCGTCGGCATCGAAAGCTCCTTATCGTATGGCCCCGAGAGAGTTGGACGAGTTAAATGTTCAGCTTCAGAAACTTTTGGACAGAGGTTTTATTCGCCCTAGTGTATCACCCTGGGGTTCTTCGGTTCTCTTCGTGAAGAAGAAAGATGGTTCGATGAGACTGTGCATCGACTACAGGTAGTTGAACGCTGTCACTATCAAAAATAAATATCCCCTGCCACGTATTGAGGACTTGTTTGATCGGCTGAGGTACATCGCCTATTCTAAGATTGATCTGCGGTCCGGATATCATCAATTAAGGGTTAGAGATTCTGATATTCAGAAGACAGCGTTCCGTACTAGATATAGACACTATGAGTTTTTGGTAATGCCATTTGGGCTTACCAATGCTCCAGCGGTATTTATGGATTTGATGAACTGTGAATTTATGGATTTCCTAGATCGGTTCGTCATTGTTTTTATCGATGACATTCTGGTCTATTCTCGTTCCGAGGAGGAACACGCGCAGCATCTTCGTCTTGTTCTCGATAGGCTCCGACAGAAGCGACTATATGCGAAGTTCAATAAATGTGCATTTTGGTTACACTCAGTCGGTTTTCTGGGACATGTTGTTTCGAGTAGAGGTATATCGACTTGAAGATCAAGGTCATACCACCGGGAGCACCAAATCCGCCTCAGGAGGTTCGCAGCTCTTGGCTTGGCTATTATTACAGACGGTTCGTTGAGGGTTTTTCGAGCATTGTTATGCCATTGACACGCCTTACCAGGAAGGGCGTGAAGTTCACGTGGACGGAGGCGTGCGAGACTAGTTTTCAGGAGTTGAAGAGGAGACTGGGGTCAACACCGATTCTGGTATTACCATCAGGGGACGATGGTTTCGTTCTTTATATAGATGCGTCTCTACAGGGTTTAGGCGCAATATTGATGCAGCACGGCAGGGTAGTCTCTTATGCTTCTCGCCAGTTGAAGGATCATGAGAAAAACTATCTAGTTCATGATTTAGAGTTAGCCGCTATTATCTTCGCCTTGAAGATTTGGAGGCATCATTTATATGGTATTACGTTTGAGATTCTTATTGATCATAAGAGTCTCAAGTATCTGTTTATGCAGAAGGAACTCAATCTCCGACAGAGGAGATGGATGGAGTTTCTGAAGGATTATGACTGTACCATCAGCTACCACCCAGGGAAAGCCAATGTGGTTGCCGATGCACTTAGCCGGAAGTCCCAAGGGACTTTAGCTTCCTTCCGAGTTTTGGTCACGGATTTGATTCGGGGTTTCTCTGAGTTGAGCCTTGAGGAGCAGGGACCGATAGAGCAGGGCATTCTGGTTACCATGGTTGCTTAGTCGTCTATCCGGACGAAAGTCCGGGAGGCTCAGGCCAGTGATCAGCATTTACAGTTCATTGACAGTCAGATAACTTCTGGACAGCAGACTGAGTTCACCCGAGATGATGAGGGTATTATATATTTTCGAGGCAGATTATGTGTACCTCAGCCTCACCCGGTTATGGAGGAGTTACTACAGGAGGCTCATCGCTCTCGATTTGTGATCCACCCAGGTGGAACCCGCATGTATCGAGATTTAAAGCGTTTGTATTGGTGGAACGGTATGAAGAAAAACATCGTGGATTTTGTAGCGAGATGTCTGATTTGTCAGTAGATAAAGGCTGAGCACCAGAGACCAGCTGGATTACTTCAGAGGATTCCTATTCTTGAGTGGAAGTGGGATTATATTACTATGGATTTTGTGATGGGTTTGCCTAGGACACGTCAAGGCCATGACGTGATTTGGGTAGTCGTAGACCGACTAACCAAATCCGTGCACTTCTTATCGATTCGGAAGACCGACTCTCTGGATTGGTTGACAGAGCTATATTGTCGAGAGATTATCAGATTGCATGGTGTTCCTTTGAGCATTATATCAGATAGAGATCCCCGGTTCACGTCTAGGTTCTGGCAGAGTCTGCAGCAGGCTTTAGGCACACAACTTCGGTTTAATATCGCCTTTCCATCCGCAGTGACGATGGATACCGAGCGGACCATTCAGACACTAGAGGATTTGCTGAGATCCTGTGTTATAGATTTCGGAGGCAACTGGGAGGATCATTTGCCGTTAGTGGAATTCGCCTACAATAACAGTTATCATTCGGCTATCCAAATGGCCCCGTATGAGGCATTGTATGGTAGACAGTGTCGTACACCCACCCTCTGGGAGGAGGTTGGGGAGGCCCAGTTGCTAGGACCCCAGAGAGCTCAGCATGAGGCAGAGTTGGTCCGTACTATCAGACGTAGGATGGCAGAGACGCAGGATTGCCAGAAGAGTTATGCAGATCGTAGACGGAGACCTTTGGAGTTCTTTGTTGGTGATCATGTATTCCTGCGAGTTTCACCCACGAAAGGGGTGAAGAGATTTGTCCTCCGTGGTAAGCTAGTTCCTAGATATATTGGTCCGTTTGAGATTTTGGAGAGGATCGGAGCAGTGACTTATCGTCTAGCGCTACCACCATCTTTGACGAGTATACATGATGTGTTCCATGTGTCTATGCTGAGGAAGTATGTGTCAGACTCTACACATATTCTGTCAGATGTGTCAGGTTCCATTCAACCTAATGCTACTTACGCAGAGGTTTCGGTACGGATTTTGGATTACAAGGAACGACAGTTGCGGAACAAGGTTGTGCGACTTGTCAAGGTCGGGTGAATTCACCATACCGACGAGGAGGCGACTTGGGAGCTCGAGGAAAAGATCAGAGCTCAATACCCCCACTTGTTTACTTAAGGTAAGTGAAGTATATTTTTCAGTACTCAAATTTTTATTAGTGGACCAAATTTTTATTAGTAGGGGAGAATGTTAAATACTGAAAATTTAAAATATTAAATTAAATGGACAAAGAATTAAGAAAATAATCCTGGAAATTTTTCAGGATTTTTAGGGAATTTTAGGAATTTTTCTGGATTTAAACGGAGTACGTACGAGATAATTACGGGGATAAAATAACTAGGTTTTAGGTGGGGGTTTATTTAAGGGGTTTAATACGCGATGAAAACCTAAATTTCTATTTTCTTTTTCCTTCCCCGCCGCGACACATTCCTTCGGCAGTTTCTTCCGCTGAGCCTTCTCTCCCCCGCCGTGCGGCGCCTCCTCCGCGTGTCGGCCTCCACTTTAATCGTCGCCGCTTACAGCCGCGACAACAGGATTGCGCCGATCGTCCCTCTGCAAGCGCCGATAAACTCAGCGTCTGCATTCCGCCATTGCTTCGATTGTTCTCCATCGACTGAGCCCCCACACGCGACGGCCAGGTCACCGGTCACGCTGCTGCCAGCAACCGCCATCGTGCCTTCCGTCGACGCGCCGACCAGCCCTCGGTGTGCTTGCCGACTCCTCTGCCATCGGACCGCCCGAGCCTCTTTTTTCCCCTTCGCTGTGATTTCTGGCTGGAGGTTGTCGGAGCAGGTAAGAGATGCCCCTTTTTCCCATTTCGGACGATTTGAGTTAGGGATTTTGTTCGGCTGATTGTGTTTTGGTGTGAGCGGGCTGTGAGGGTCGATTAGGGGGCTGTAAAAATTGGGAGGTTACTGTTGAAGGAGTCGTTTGTGGGGTTCTTGACCACGTAGTGGGCTGCGAGTTGGGGATATTGGCTGCCGGTGGAATTCCTAGGGCGGGTGAGCTTGATTGGTCGATTTGGGATGATTTTGGTGTTATTCGGTTGATCGTATTGTATTCGGAGGATATGAGATGGTTGGGTGATATTGTTTGATCTTGAGGATTTTTGTAGGTGATGAATTAGGTTAATTGATTAGGAATTAATTGGGTAAATTGATTGGTATAATTATTAGATAAATTAAAAGTCATTAAGTTTTATTTATTTGGCTTAGGTTGTTAAAATGCGGGTTAATCCAGATTTAATTGATTAATTAGCTTATCATTAATTAATCAAAAATTTTATCAATTGATTTAGTGGGCTAAATTAATTGTATGGATATTTGTGGTAGGAAAAGACTAATAAGATGATTGGAAAATTAGTGAAAATTGGAAATGTATTTGGGTTAATAAGGAAATCGATTAAGTATTCGATTTGTCGGTGAATTGCATTTTTGTGCTTAACTATAATTATGCTATATACAGGTTTCGGCCATGAGGTAGGTCCTCAGTCGTGACGATTTGGTTCTTTTTGCGGATATTTATTCAGGCGGGTATTTTGACTTATCTTTTAGATATAGTTAAGTTGATATGCTAGTTAGGATAGCATGCAATAATTTTCATGTTTATATGCCTAGTATATTGTTGGTGCCTACTTGATACATGCATGTGATAGGTTATGATTATATCTTCCCTGTTTTTATTTGGATCGTAGTTACTTGGATTATGGGTATGTACATATTGATTGTACATATTATTCGGATAGGTATTTTGAGTAGGATTTACATGCTTTAGTATCATGCATCATCTTGCATGATTGCATGCTGGCTGGATGGGGTTCCATTATTGTTGAGCCCGCAGCCAGTTACATGGTCTGCACACACTGCCACTCATGGGTTAGTGGTACATCAGGAGGGTGTGTGCAGTTGCTCTGTCAGGCTCCGCTGGTCCGCTCATGGGTAGCGATGAGGCAGCGTGGTAGCGGGCAGGGATCCCTCCTCTGGTCTATGACACCGGGAGATGAGAGCTTAGCTCCCCCACTCTGTTTGGGGCAGGAGGATAGGTGTACTCTGATAGCATCCTGTCCACTCGGTCACTCAGGAGCAGTGATGGCAGAGTGCATAGTTGTCATAGCCCTACCCACTCGGCTTCACCATTGCGTGTGAGGCGGCTGACTGGCGTCAGGGGTGACCATGTCATTTGCACGGCATGCACTTTGCACGGATCGCATTTGTATTGTGTTTGTTGCATTATTGTATTGATGCCTTGGATGTTGCATATGATTGCCATGCATACAGGATTCATATTGGTATATGGTGATGACTTTATCTCTTATAGTAGGGCACATGCTCCTATATCAGGGTAGGAGATTCAGGTGAGTACAGTCCTTTTGCATTTATTTCTTGCTTACCCTATATGTGAGACTGTACTGACATGATTTTTATTGTTAGCTATATCTTACTTGCATATCTACTATACCCGCTGAGTTCTTTGAACTTACCCCGTTGATTTATATCTATTTCAGGATGAAGTTGTCAGGAGAGTGCAACTGTCAAACTCCACTCGTGAAAGTTTTTATTTGTTATTTGTTTCTTTGGTTTGAACATTTTGATTAGAGGACATGTTTAGGTTTGGAGATTGATATTTGTATTCGTGAATTTTTGGTGTCCTTATGGACCTTTATTCGGTTTTGTTTGGATTAGTTTTTAGTTGAGTATTCCTGACCAAATGACAGAAGGGGTAAGTCTAGTTGTGATAGATGTTACTCATTTATTTTGGTTGATGGCCAGAGGCCTATTTTATTACCTGCGTGTGTGTTTGGATTCCGGTCGTGTTGACCGATGTATAGTGGTCGTGTAGACTTTGTATGTAAATTGACATTGTCACCCGTACAGGGGAGATGCTGCCGGATTTTCGTCTGGCGGAGTCTCCTTCGGGGCGTGACACCATACATGCACTCGAAGGAGTGTGTGCATTTCTCCACTACTACTGCATGTCCAAACCCATATATAGGAGGGAGCATCCAAGAGCTTTAGTACGTGTAAAAAAAAAGTGCGAAAGCACTGTCGGAGTGAGACGTCGTGAGGCTACTGGAGTGAGACCGTGAGATCAGAGAACACCAAGGCGGTTGGAACTTGGCTCGTGGAAGAGAAGGATTTTTCCGACGTGATCGATTCTCAGGTGGCGAGCAGAATCGTCATCCCTATAATGCCAGAAAGCTCGAAGATTTTGACGATCGCTGTGAATTTTGCTTATAGTCTATTTTTTTTTTCACTTAAATTTATATAAACAGATGCATTAATACCAACATTTTTATCGTAACAAAGTATTCAAAAGAAAAAAATATATATAATGAATTTGACGCGGAATAATTCACCTAACCAATTACTAAATAACGGAGTAGAAATTTAAAGAGTTATTGAACTACCTTAAATTAGCACAGTTATTCTGGATGCATATTATGCGCGATTGAACACAGAAAGGACTTTTGTACAAGCGACTTCTATACAATAAAATGAGAATGTATAATAAATTTTCTGGATGCACAGAATGGCAATAGACAGAGTATATTGCATTGTGCGGCTGTGTCGGAGATGCACAGTAAAATAAGAATATATAATAATTTTTAATGCCTATTCCCTCCTAGTCATCTGGACGCAGAATTACGTGGAGACAGATGCCTTCGTGGCAATGTTCTCTTGCACGCCGGTGTTCTCGGTGAGGAGGAAGGCAACGGCGAGACTCGCGGTGAAGAGGTGTGTGAATCGATGGCACTTAGCTGCGAACGACGATGTCGGTGTTGGGAAAAAAAAAGTTCTCTTGTGCGTCGATGTTCTCGGCAAGGAGAAAAGCAACGTTGAGGCTCGCGGCAAAGAGATGTGCAAATCCTTATATATATATATATATATGAATTTGATTTCTTGTGCGACGATTTTCTGTACTCTACGTTGGCTCACGCGCGGTGCAAGCATCGTCGCTGCGTCATTCGGCCATCGTTGATCGTCGGACCGAGCGCGATAGACGCGCAACTCGCCGACTGTTTGATGGGGCTCGGATTTCGATCGATTAGGGCTCGAAATTCGGTACAAACCAATCGGAAATGATCAAAACACGCGGTCGACAGTGGCGCGGCCACTGTCGACCGCAATCGAGCCGGATTCCAACCGGAATCCAACGTCGGATAGGCCGGCGTCGCCTGCCGATCCGTCCGGCGCCGAATTCCGATTGTAATTTGACCGAAATCTGGCCTGATCACGGTCGAAATCGAGCGCCCAATTTTGACGATCAATTTCGGTCGCGATTCGACCGGTTGACAACCGAATTGCGACCGATCGAGTATAGTGGACGGACCAGCATCGCCTGTCGATCCGTCCGACACCGGATTCCAGTCGCAATTCAATCGGAATCTGTCCCGATCGCGGCCGGCAGTGGGCGCTCCACTGTCGACCGCGTGTTTTGGTCATTTCCGATCGGTTTGCGTCGGATTCCGAGCGCTAATCGGTCGGAATCTGAATCTCGCCAGATCGCCAACAAATTACGCGTCGATCGCGCTCGGTCCAACGATGACCGAACAACATGGCGGCAACGTCGACACCGCACATGGCTCACGCATGGAGCACACGGACGAGCGAGAGATTGTCATCCAGAATATATATATATATATATATATATATATATATATATATATATATATATATAATTTTTTTAAAAGCATCTTTTCCATGAAAGATTCACTTGTGATATTTTTTAAACCTATTTTATTATTATTGCATTTTATGTCAATGTTTCCATTAATTATAGTTTTATTTTTAGAAATTTTATATCGATAATTTGTCCTATTAAATTTTGATAATTTATCATTAATTAAAATGTTAAAATTTATGTTTTCCGATCAACTTACATATTTTAAAGACAAAGGTATTTGGTTATAATGATTAAAAATTTTGTAAACTTTTCTATAATTAATAGAATCAGGACTAAATTCTTCTTTCCACTCAGTTTAATAAGAATCTTCCATTCAAATTTCAACTGTAATATATTTATAGATTTTTTTTTTCAAGTGAAATATTAGAATATACCCTAAAAAAATTAAGTCGTTTATACAATTTTTGGTTCTCACGAGAATGATGTGGTGGTTAAGATACGACAAAGTTTACGGATAAGATAAGGATCGACTTCGGAAGAGGTCCAAAGTTCTTTCTTGAATTAAGATAATCTTTATGTGTCTTAGCTGCTACGTCAAGATCCATAGGACCCTTCGCGATTTACCTCCCTTACAATGGTCGTGGGACAGATCAATAGAGGTCGCTAGGTTAGCGAATTTCAACCTTTTGCGGGCAAGTATTTTTCGATTTACTTTGATAATGATGAAAACCTTTCATAAGATCAAAATGATTGTCCTCTTGTTCCTACGGGGATGATATGATGATTAAGGTACAACGGTACTTGTAGAAATGACATGAATCGATTTCGAAGGAAATTTAAAACTCTTTTCTGGATTTAGATGACTCCCATATTTCTTAACCACCACATCAAAATTCATAGAACCTTCCGTGATTTATCTCTCTCATAATAATCGTGGGATAAGTTGATGGGGAATGTTAGATTGACAATTTTAATTTTTTTTCTTAGAAAATGATTATCCTCCGAATTAACTAGCTCGATCGAAAGATCTAAATATTTGACGCCAATTAAAAATTAAAAAAAATCTTCTTCGATTCTTCTTTATTATCCTCCAAAGCACAGTATGATATGGTAACGGTGTGATGGTGACGCCAATGCAATGACAATTTGTTCATAGTGTGCAAATTTATTACACCAACGACGCTTGAACCGTCTGTCTAAATTTAATTGTGTTTTTCGAATTTATTTTGATGATCAATTCTTAGAGATTCAGTTGATCATCTTGAGGATTAATGGATGTAAGTGACGATTCACTCATCTCTAATACCTCCGTCAGTCGATTTCACAATTAATACAAATGAGATTAATCATGCTAATCTTACCAACGTCTGGACATGGTAGAGAGTCGACACTCCGTACTTGGCGAAGATTGACTCTTGTCCATTGATACAACTTTACACCATACTAGCCATCTGATTTTGGAACGGAGACATCTTGAGGATTAATCATTCTACAAGATCTAGATATCTAGATTATTAAAAAGAAATATATTCTTTATATCCAACGAGTGTGATTGAACCACAACCTAGCAACTCCATCAGATGTCCCACGATCATCATCAGTAAGGAGGTAAATCACGAGGGGAAGGGGGGAGGGGGGGCTTTAGATCTTGACGAGTTGGCCAAAAACAGTAGGGGGTCATCTGAGCCCAAAGAGAAGTTTTAGACCTTCATTCGGAATCGACCCATATTAATTCTGCAAACGTCATATTGTTTCAACCAATGCGTCATCACTGTGGGAACATACAGAGAGTGTGATTCTTTATACCTAGAGTGTGATTGGAATGTAAATCAAGAGGAAGATTATCTCCTCCGTATAATATGAATAACTATATATATAGAGAGAGTTTTGATATGGTGTACACCTATCATATGCACCTATGAATACAAAGGTATTTTCGACGTGCGTCGTTGTTTTGATGAGCACTATAGCTAATCCCCTAGACTCATCAAGGTCGTCATCGTCACCATCAGAACAACAATGCTCACACTACTTCCTGCGCAATGCCATGCACACATGAGAGACGAGCAGCAATCAATGTTGGCTGCCACGTGGGCATCACTACAAAAATAAATCAAAATAACGACGAAATTTAGTAACGAAAATAATTTGTTACAATTTTGAAACAAAATTTGCGACGAATTATAAATTTCGTCGCAAATTAATAACGAA
This sequence comes from Wurfbainia villosa, assembly GCA_025175895.1. NCBI lineage: Eukaryota > Viridiplantae > Streptophyta > Magnoliopsida > Zingiberales > Zingiberaceae > Wurfbainia > Wurfbainia villosa. Next base: position 109,235,963 of record CM045997.1, read on the forward strand.
ATTTCCAACAAAAATTTTTTTGTTGCAAACTTATTTACATTTGCAACAAATTAAATTTCATCACAAATATCATCGCAGTTTTGCAACGAATTTGATTTTTCGTCGCAAATTTGTGGCGAAAAATCAATTTCGTTGTAAAATCTTGCAACAAAAATATAAATTCGTCGTAGAATTTACAACGAACTATGAATTCGTTGCAAATTTATGCAATGAATTTATAATTTGTTGTAAAATTTTTGATAAATTTGGCGACGAAAGATTTTCATTGGACATTTTCAATTATTTGGAAAAAATAACAACGACGGGAATTAAGAAATTTGCGACAAATTTAATATTTATCGCTAATTTGGCAACGAATTTAATTTTCGTCACTAATTTTGTGACAAAAAATAAATTTCGTCGAAGAATTTTACGACCAAATGTAAATTCATCGAAAATTTTCAACGATTTAATAATTCGTTGCAAAATTTGGAATAAATTTAACAACGAAAATTTTTTCGTTGGTATTTTTAATCGACAATGAATATTGCAATGAATTAGAAATCATCGTCGATTTTTCCTAATTAACATTCGATCCCCTCCTCTCTCTCCTCACGTGCTCTTCCTCGTCGCTCGATCGACGTCTCGCTACCGTGAGGTCGTCCACGATCTATCACGGCAACTGCCGTGCGAGATCGCGACAGCGGGTGCGATCTCTCGCTCGCGGGAACACTATCGAGGTGTCGCGGGCACACGTCGTAGGGGCACGACGACGCGGAGAGGGAGGGGACGGGTTCATCGTCACCCCTGGATCGCGCACCTGGGTGGTTTATCGCCACCCCAGCTGGAGCTAGCATTTGTTCCAGGCTCCGCCATGCCCAGTTGGGTGGTTCATTGCCATCCTTGGATCGCGCACAACTGTTGTGGCGACCCTGTCCCTCCGCATCATGTACTCAGCTACAGCAGAGTCAATATGTTATTCAAATTAAATCAGTAATGTGTAATATAAATACAAAACTAATGTTTTATTTTTCTTAGGTTTGTCATACTTTGTCCTTCAGGTGATCCATGTGTTCGTGATGTCTTCAACTGTGAGTTCATGCGTTGCTTCCACCAGAACTGGTATATTATATATTCAAAAATTTATAGTATTATCATTTTATAATATATATAATTAATGTTTGATTTTAAGTAAATTTTTTACTGTAAATATATAATATTTGTTCGATATGTTATAATTTTTAATTCAATATTATACAAAAATACAGTAAGCACTTGAAGAATTTATTTTGAGTATAAACTTATTGTTAAATTAATATGGATGGAATATATATAAAAAAAGAATTAATCCTTGATATAAATTTGGAAATAGGACAAATGGAGAGAGAAAAAAGTTGGATGTATAAAAAGAATTTACCAAAATATCGTGGTTTAACCGATGAATTTATTATTGGGCTGGAATAATTTTTGAATTTTACTAGTAGCAATGTCAAGTTTATGGATGAGAATAAATTAAGGTGTTCGTGCAAAAAATATCATAATGGTAAATTTTTCCAGTATGATAATGTTCGAGAACATCTTTGTAGATTTGGTTTTACTCCAAATTATTATAATTGGACATGTCATGGTGAACCATTCATATCCGATAAAGAGGTTGGACGAAATATACAAAAGACAGTTAGTGGAGATCAAAGATATTATGATCAATTCAATCCATATCATAGGATGATAGTTGATGCAGTTGGTCATAATTTGAATACCGAATCAAATGCTGTAAGTTCTAGTTATCCTCAAAAATTTGAACACACGTATACTAGTTATTCATTGCCGTTGGAGGAGGTAGAAGTAACTGATGTTCATGAAAATGTATACAATAAATCATATCTCAAATTTCAAGAAGTGTTGAGAGCTACAGATAAACCCATATGGTCTGATTGTGATAATCACACTAAATTATATCTCACTGTAAGATTGTTGAATGTTAAAGCAGAGCATAATGTGTCCGAAGATTATTTTAATGATTTCATTCAAGTTATTAGAGAAGTATTGTCACACGATCACATAATGTCCAACGATTTTTACAGTATGAAAAAACTTATGAAAGATTTAGGTCTTCCGGTGTAAAGAATTGATGTTTACAGAGATGGTTGTATGCTATATTGGGGAGATAATGCAGATTTAGAGATCTGTAAATTCTATAATCAATGTAGGTACAGGAGTATCATGAGATCGAATCATAATAAGTGATATAAATCATTTAAACAAATATTCTATTTGTCTTTTAACTCCTAGATTGCAAAGACTTTATGCATCAAAGGTCACTGCTGAATACATGACTTGACATGCAAATCATGAAATAGAGGAGGGGCTAATGTGTCATCCATCAGATGCAGAGGCGTGGAAAATTTTTGATAAAATATATTCTGAGTTTGCGAATGAGACTCAAAATATCAGGTTGGGTTTATGTGCTGATGAATTTGCTCCATTTGATAAATTAGGAAGAACTTATTCTTGCTGGCCAATTATCGTAACTCCGTATAATCTTCCACCAAGCATGTGTATGAAAACACCGTATATATTTTTAACATTGATTGTGTTTAACCCTCATAATCCCAAGAAGTTAATAGATGTTTACATGCAACCACTGATTGCCGAGCTGAAACAACTATGAGATGAGGGTGTTTTTACATATGATGTTCATACTAATCAGATGTTCACAATAAGAGTTGCGCTTCTCTGGACCATAAATAATTTTCCTACTTATGGTATGTTATTGGGATGGAGTACCGTTAAGATTTTAGGATATCTAATATGTATGGAGCGATCAAAGTTATTCAGATTGAAATATTGAAAGAAACCGAGTTATTTTGATTGTCATAGATAATTTTTACCGCTAAATCATAAATTTAGAAGAAATAAAGAAGAATTCACTAAGAATAGAATTGAAAGAACATCTCCACCATTGAGAATCACCAGTCAATTCTTATAGCATATAGTGTTTAACTTTCTATCTGTTATTAAAGAACCAAATGTTATAACATATGACTATAAAATTATGCATAAATGGACTAAACGAAGTATATTTTGAGATTTACCGTATTGACAGAGTAATTTGATTCATCACAATCTTGACGTAATGCATATTGAGAAAAATATTTTTGATAATATGATAAATGCGGTGATGGATATTTCTGGAAAAATAAAAGACAATTTAAATGTAAGAAAAGATATGTGCCTCATATGTAAACGATCCGCCTTTGATGTTGATAAAAATAGTAGGGGGCCAAAACAAAAAGAAGTTTATACATTGAATAAGGATCAGAGACGGATTGTTTGTGAATAGTTAAAATCATTGAGATTTCCTGATGGTTATGTCTCTAATCTTGGCAGATGTGTCAATTTGAAGGAATGCAAATTGATTTGTTTGAAAAGTTTTGACTGTCATATATTCATGGAAAGACTAATTCCTATTTCTTTTAAGGAAATGTTACCAAATTTTATATGAGGTGTTGTTAAATATGAAAATTGAAAATACTAAATTAAATAACCAAAATTTAGGAAAATAATCCTAGGAATTATTTTTGGGATTTTTGGAGAATTTTAGAAATTTTTCCAAAATTTTTCTGGAATTAAATGGGGCTTGTACGGGGTATTTACGGGGATAAAAAAATAGGCTTTTGAAGGGCCTATTTAAAATATCAATTTTTGAGGGGTTGATGTGTTAACTAAAACCTAGGGTTAACTCGTCTCTCCCTTTAACGCGAGCCACCGACCGTTTCCTTTCGTTATCGGCGGTTTCTCATCGCGGATTAAAGCCCCGTCTCTTCCCTCATTCCCAATCGCGACTCTTCTTCTCTTCCGAAATGCGCGACTGCCGAGCCTCTTCTCTTCCTCTCCCGACGCGCATCACTCTCTTCCCCTCGTCGCCACCGGCTGTTCCCCTCTCTCGAGCTCACTCGAGCGCCGACTGTTCCCCCTCCTTTCTGTTTCTTTCGGTCCGATGGCGAAGAAGGGTCGCTGCCCATCACAACCGCAACATCCTCGCCGACACGCCACTACGGACTGATTGGCTATTTTCTTGGACGCGCCAACAACGAGCGGGTGTGTGGCTGAGAGTTCGGGTCAGCGGCAGCTTCACCATGTCTTGATCGAAAGTTGCTCTTCGCGATCTCTGAACTAGGGCAACAGGGTTTTCTTTCGGTAAACAAGGCAGTTTGGGAGGAGAGTCACCGGTGCAACCTCAAGAGCAGGTAAATCTCGGTCCATCCCTTCTTTCCATCTACTGGTTGTTCGAATCTAGGGATTGTTTGGGGAGTACCGCCGGTGAAGTTTCAATTGCAGGTATATCGCTCAGTTTTCCCTTTTCTCTTCTGTCCATTTCATTTTTGGCGATTGTGGGTGGTGGATCTTGGGTTGAATGGGTCAGTGGCAGTGTGTAACAGAGGGGTGGATTGAGTTTGAGATAAGGTGGTATTGATCGATGATTTGGTCATGTTGTTTATGCTGCAGCAGGGGTTGCTCATGGTGATTTGGTTGTGGGATATGGTATGCTGTTTTATTTGGGATAGGTTGTACAGGATTTTAGGCAACGATCAGGTTGTAGAGGTTGTTGGGCTTAAGGTGAGTCCTAAATTAACCTATAGTTGTGGAGCTGTGAACAACCTAGGTGATACTCTAGGTTGGGTTGTAAGCAAGCTGTGAAGGTTTGTCCAGGGAGATTGTGTAAAATACCGAGGGAAAAAAAATTAATACCCTTGTTAATTAATAAATTGTCTTATAGAATTTTTTCAAAAATTTTTAGAAATTTTTCTGGATTTAAATGGAGGTTCTATGGATATTTCATGGGGATAAAGCGAACATACTTTTGTAAAGCTGTTTAGACTATCTTCTAACAAAGTATTAAATAGTTTAAGTAAACTAATCCCTGCTGTTTCTTGTCGGTTTTTGTGTTCGCGACTCCTCTTTTCTTCTTAGCAATCCCGACCTTTTCTTCTCCTCCTTCCCCCACGCGACTTTCCTCCTCCAACATCGCTCATCGCTCCACTCGCCGCCGCCGCGCCACTCACCGCTGCCGCTTCACTCACCGCCGCCGCCCGAGCGAGACTCGCTCCGTCGCCTATTCGCTGCCGGGCGATGAGTCTCTGGCCACCACGGACAGTCTTGGCGGTTGACTTTCCTCGAGTTCCCTAGATCTGGCGGTGATCATCACCAACTCAGATCGACACCGACCACTTGTGCTTGTCTCATCGGTGTTCGACCAAACAAGCATCCCGAGCGCTTTGCCCTAGTTGTGCCATCGGATTTCCTTGCCGTCGCCCGATCCGGACGGCGCAGCCGTGAGCCTCCCTCTTCCACCGATCGACATCACTTGCCTCCTGATCATTGGTATCCTTTTCTGATCGCTCCGCCATCGACATCGGCAGGTGGTTTCGCGTCGCAGGCGCCCGCTCGTGGACGGAGCAACATTGACCCTTTGCATCACCGCCAATTTCGGCTGCATTAGGGCAGGCTGTGATTTCCCGGTCCCTTTCAGTGTGAGTGATTTGTCGTGGTCACCTTTCTCCTCTGATCCGCAAGCAACAAGGGTCGTCGGCCAACATTGATCGTGGATGGTGATGCCTTTGTCTGTGATGTTGTTGCTGCCTCCGTCGATCGTTGCTCCTGATGTTCATCACCGATAATTGGTCCTGCCGCTGAGTTTTGGAGCTATAATTTTGTTTCATTGAAATGGATCTTTGATTTGGGCAGTGGTATGTCCCCGGTGAACAACATGGTTCGTGAAAGGGGGGGGGCTGCGTCGGTGGTTGGTTTGGTGTTCGATTGGTGGGAGACGAGAAGATTCTAGCCGATTGGATTTTTGGGTGATCAGTTATGGGAGGCTTTTTGGATGAGTTGTGGTTGATTTCAACAGTTGAAGGTAAGCCTTAAATTGTATGTTATACATTAGATGTTTAATTATTGAAGGAGAATGCACAACTGTGTTGCTAGAATAATTAGATCGGTGTATAAATCATAATTAGATTTTGGTTGTTGTCATGGGATTTATTTGCAGTTAAAAAGGTGGGCAGATCAAATTCCATAAGTGGATTATGAAGTTGGTTGTGATTGAAGCAAAGATTATGACTTTGATGTGAGGCGAATTCGCGGACATGAAGACGATTGGTGTCTACAAAGCAGGTGGGTAATTCCTACCTTGGTCAGGTAGTTTTAATGCATACAGATTTAGATGCATAATCATCTTATATGATCATGTTACCTTGATCATGCTCTTATTATCTTATGCTTGAACTTGTCGTTGGCTATATTTACTCAAAGGTTGATATCACATTCCCTTTATTATGATTTAGGGTTATAGAAGTGATGTAAATAAGCCTAGATGTTTAGTAGGGTGTAGATGTTAGAGTACGGGTGATGACCCAATTTATAAATTGGTAAAAGGGTCATCCGTGGATAGGTAATGCCCTAAATGTAGGATTTATTCAAATACCCGTATGTTGCATACTTATTACCAACCATGTGTTGTGTAATGGTTAAGTGAAGGGTGATTAGTGTGTCGCTACGGACCAGTGGTCCCAGCGTGTTATGATCAGTCGAATACGACTCTCTACAGGATAGAGAGTGTGTCGATCAGTTGAGTACGACTCTCCAGTGGATAGAGAGTTATGATCAGTTGAGTACGACTCTCTACAGGATAGAGAGTTCGTCGATCAGTTGAGTACGACTTTCTACAAGATAGAGAGCGTATTGATCAGATAGGTATGACTCTCTGTTGAACAGAGAGTCTGTGGTAGATGGTTGTACGTGTGACAACACATTCATGTCATTTGCATGCATTCTGACGACATAGTCTCCCTTGGGGTTGAGAGAGTCGTCAGTCATCTTGCCTCCCAGATTACTTCTCGAGGAGTAACTGGTGTGAGGGCAGAGCATCTGTTGTGCCGCACTCTACCACTATAGACGGTGGTAGTTGGAGTTGCGTGCAGTTGTTCTGGGTGCGTGACACTCGACCACTCATTGGTAGTGTCAGTCGGAGTGGCCAGCAGCAGGGACCCCCGTTGTGTAGCGAGCTCTTTACGCTCATATGTTACTTGATCATACTGCCACTCGGCCACTCTAGAGCAGTGGTTGGTGTGAGTTGGGACAGTTGTCATGTCGTGCCTGTCACGCCCCGGGGAGTCCCCGCCAGACGAAAATCCGGCAGCATCTCCCCTGTACGGATGACAATACCAATTTTATACAAGGCCTACACGACCACTATACATCGGTCAACACGACCAGAATCCAAACAATCCACGCAGATAATAAAATAGGCCTCTGGCCAACTATCATAGTAAATGGTAACCAGTCCACAATAACTAGACTTACCCCTTCTACCATCTGGGCAGGAATACCGAACCAAATCCAATCGAAACAAAACCGAATAAAGGTCCATAAAGACACCAAAAATCCACGAATACAAATATCTAACTCCAATCCTAAACATGTCTTCTAATTAAAATATCCAAACCATAGAAACAAATAACAAATAAAAATTTTCACGACGAGTGGGGTTTGGCAGCTGGACTCTCCTGACAGCTTCATCCTGAAATAGATATAAATCAATGGGGTAAGTTCAAAGAACTCAGCGGGTATAGTCGATATGCAAAGTAAGATATAGCTAACAATAAAAAAATTATGCCAGTACAGTCTCACATATATAGGGTATGCAAGAAAGAAATACAAAAGGACTGTACTTACCTGATTCTCCTACCTTGATATAGGAGCATGTGTCATACTAGAAGTAATCAAGTCATCACCATAAACAAATATGTATCCTGTATGCATGACAATCATATGCAACATCCAAGGCAACAATAAAAATATAGCAAACACAATACAAATGCTATCCGTGCAAAATGCATGCCGTGCAAATGACATGGTCACCCCTGACGCCAGTCAACCGCCTCACATGCGATGGTGAAGCCGAGTGGGTAGGGCTATGACAACTGTGCACTCTGCCATCACTGCTCCTGAGTGACCGAGTGGACATGATGCTGTCGGAGTACACCTATCCTCTTGCCCCAAACAGAGTGGGGGAGCTAAGCTCTCATCTCTCGGTGTCATAGACCAGAGGAGGGATCCCTACTTGCTACCACGCTGCCTCATCGCTACCCATGAGCGGACCAATGAGCTCGACAGAGCAACCGCACACACCCTCCCGATGTACCACTTGGCAGTGCAGCCATGTATAATCGATCATGGCTCAACTATAAAGGAACCCCATCCAGCCAGCATGCAATCATGCAAAATGGTGCATGATACTAAAGCATGTAAATCCAACTACATACACCTATCCGAATAATATGCACAATCAATATGTACATATCCATAATCCAAGTAACTATAATCCAAATAAAACAGGGAAGGTATAATCATAACCTATCACATGCATGTATCAAGTAGGCACCAAAAACATACTAGGCATATAAACATGAAAATTATTGCAAGCTATCCTAACTAGCATATCAACATGACTATATCAAAAAGATAAGTCAAAATACCCGCCTGCTATGAAGACTATCAACTGTCTTTATGCCTGCGAATGTCTCGAATCAAAACCCTGCACATAGAACATACATTTTGAATAAGTGCTAGCATACGACAAATGATCGAATCGAATCCTCCATCGACTTCATATTCGATCAACTAGATTGATTTAGTTATCCACTTAACCTAACCAAGCCTTCATATCAATCGACCATTAGACCAATTAACAATCTATTATGCATTTATAAACACCCATATCCAACTTAAATCTCACAGCCAACAACTCCCCTGTTCACAGCCGCACATCCTCCCAACTCACAGTCGGCACTGCCGACCATCACTCCAATTCACAGTCGGAATCAACACATCCGACTCCCAAACACCAATCTCATCACAAATATCCACACACAACAACAACAAATCAAAAGATAAAGAGTCTTACCCCTTTAAATCGCTTGATCGCTCACAGATCAGATCATGCCACTAGAACCAAGGTCGGAGACCCCATCTACTGTCGGAACCTCCAAGCCCTGCTCCGGCACAAATCGGAGAAAACAACTCCCTTCCACGAGCTGCTCTTTTCCACCGGTACTCCTTCATTGTCGGAACAAATTGGCGGTCGATGAGTCATCGGACTCTGATCGTGGCTGGGCAGAGGCTAACAGCGAGAGTCAGCGGCTAGGGGTGCTGTCGGAGCCGCGTGCTTGCGGGCGGGGCTGGCGACCGCAACCGACAGTCGTGCAATGTGACCGTGTGCAGCGATTGGAGGCGGCGTGTGCGTCTCGGACGAGCAGCGACGATGACTGTGGGCTGCGACATCGGGTTGGACATGAGAGAGGGGAAATAGAGAGCGGCGCGGTGGCTGGCCGGTGTTGTGTGCGGGGCGTCCGTGGTGCCAGTCGCAGCGGCGGAGGAAGGCCGGCAGGGCAGGGTGGCTGCGAGGAAAGGGAAGTGCGGCGGCGTCGGTGCTCGCGATCGAGGAAGAAGCAGTGATCCGGTGGCCGCGGACTGGCCATTGGCTGCTAGTTCCGATGGCTACCGGCACGAGGAAACAGTGGTGGCGGCTGTTCGATGGCTGCGGTTGCGACGGATGCGAGAAAGGGGGAAAGGCTCGGGCGGATAACGAAATAGGAAACCTAGGTTTAGATGTTTATATAACTTGGGTTGATTTTTAATCACGGACCGGTTCAATTAAAAACCACTAAACCTAGATTAGGTTTAGTTATTCCATAACTTTAATTACCCCCTTAAATCTCGTACAAGCCCCGTTTTTAAATCCAAAAAAATTCCTAAAATTCTCCAAAAATCCCAAAATAATTCCCAGGATTATTTTTTCTAAATTTTGGCCATTAAATTTATATTTTAAATTTTCCGTATTTAACATTCTCCCCCACTAATAAAAATTTGATCCCTAAATTTCTTACTCAAGTACCAACAAACAATATCACACTGCTCAACTCAAGTACTTGGGGTAAACCACACCAAGTAACTAAGTGGGGTATTGAGCTCTGATATTTTCCTCAAGCTCCCAAGTTGCCTCTTCATCGGTGTGGTGACTCCACCCGATCTTGACAAGTCGCACAATCTTATTCCGCAACTGTCGTTCCTTGTGATCCAAAATTCCTACCGGAACCTCTGTGTAAGTAGAATCAGGTTGAACGAAACCTGACACATCTGACAGAATATGTGTAGAGTCTGACACATACTTCCTCAGCATGGACACATGGAACACATCATGAATACTCGTCAAAGATGGTGGTAGCACTAGACGGTAAGAGACTGCTCCGATCCTCTCCAAAATCTCAAACGGACCAATGTATCTAGGAGCTAACTTACCACAAAGGTAAAATCTCTTCACCCCTTTCGTGGGTGAGACTCGCAGGAATACCTGGTCACAAATAGAGAACTCCAAAGGTCTCCATCTCTGATTCGTATAACTCCTCTGACGATCCTGCGCCTTTGCCATCCTATGTCGGATAGTACGGACCAACTCTTCCTCAATGCCGAGCTCTCTGGGGTCCTAACAACTGGCCCTCCCCAACCTCCTCCTAGAGGGTGGGTGTACAACACTGTCTAACATATAATGCTTAAAGGAACACCATGCCATCTGATGATATCCCGACAATATAACTCTGTCAAACGATCCAGAGAGTCGGTCTTCCGACTCGCTAAGAAGTGCGCAAATTTGGTTAGTCGGTCTATGACTACCCAAATCGCGTCATGACTTTGACGTGTCCTAGGCAAACATACCACAACATCTATAATAATATGCTTCCACTTCCATTCCAGAATCGGAATTTCAAACATCTGCCTTTAAACTAATGCAACTCCGAAAACCATTATCCTCCTCGGAGTCAGAGACGGTAGTCCATCTACGATCCAAAATCCACTCCACCATACACTCTGCAAGTGCATAGGAGACTATCGCGACCAAACTTCCATGTTACAACCGTTCGTGTTCCAGCTACTCTATAGTAGTTATCCAGTAGCTAGCCAAAAACTCCATGAGCATTTCTGCTCCTCACCTCTTCAAAACAACATAGTAACTGCTAAGTTCACGTCATATATATGACAACTTATCTCATAGCCTTTAATCGCCGTAAGCTTAGGATACGCCCTATTCAATAGCATCAATCGCCCGATCTCGAAATAATGCATCCAAGTACACTACTCTTCCATCCACACTAGATTGATTAATCAACATTGGCGTAAAAGTCAACCATCATCTGAACCCTGAAACTAGTTTCACAAGCTTCAGACCAAATAAATTCCATCACCTTCCTGGTTCAACCAGTCAGCGATGTAGTACCGCTAGTGCATCCTATCCATATCTATGGTAATAATCAAATCAATACCAAGAAACCACCATCTACGGCAGTCGAGTGCACAACTGATCCAATCGTGTCCAGAATACACGACCTCCCAAATCCCTGGACGACTAAGTCGTCAATAAGTCTAATAAGATAATCAAAAGCTCATTCAATTCATACCAAGTATGAAATTGTCGTCGCTACACACCTGCATTCCCTTTACTCTAGGCTGATGATATAACAATCATCACAACAACAATGATAATTGTATGACACCATGTCACTACAATATCAACCCACCAGCCATAGATCAATCCTAGAGTATACACAGGTGTCCTATAGCTGATCTAAATAGATCCTCTATCCACAATGAAGGATATTCATTTCCTTCCGAACTATCAGATTCTATCATCGATAATCGATGCATAATCTCAAAAGTCCATCTCTTTAACAAAGAGTTTCGGATCTTCTCTAGAAAAAATATTGGGATGTATAAATATCCCATCCAACACCTCCTATAATAAGGTAAAATGATCTTTCATCGTCTTGACCAGTATAGGCATACATGCCTTATCCATAACCAAATCACTATTAGTAGGGACTGATATTTTCTGAGGGTTTACTCCTTGTCCTTCAAATTGATGGCCTACAGGTCAAATCCCTAGCTTCCTAATTCGACATCAGTCGACACCTCTATAGAGTCCGTACTTCTGAAATCATTGTTAGGTTCTGCAAGGTCACCACGTCCTCAACCTCGCCCCCGACCATGAGTAGGGGCAATTTCACTTAAGTCAATACTCTTCCTAACCACAAAAATACCGTAACTACTAAAGACAACACTTTTCCTATAGCTCAGAGATATCCTTCAGCTCGCCTGGTCCCAAAACCCGAGAACTCCCAAAAATCCAAGGAAAAGAAAATCCTCGAAACACAAAACCCACAAACCAAAACCGCAAACCAATAAAATTGTCACGTCCTGGGGGCATATCCATCATCCAAATGAAAGAGGAGCCCCTTAGTGACAATATTCAGAAATCCATGGACCAAATCTGGTAAAAACCTCGAAATATTAATAGATATACAAATATTTTAATTAATTGCATGCATGCACGACTAAACATGTATCAATTAAAGTAAAATAGTTTTGTGACACCAAATCAAATTGCGACCAAAAATCCAAAGTGCATAAATAAAATGCAATACCGATAAAGTAGATCAAGCAGCATCTCGACGATGCAGTGGGACAAGAAAGGCAAGGGACTCTCTGAGCGACACGAAGGTAGGTCAACATGACACGCCCTCCATCAGTTAACCTAGAGGATAAGTGAGGAGGGGGTGAGTACAACCACTCTGTGGATGTATAGACAATAGTGCATAATCATAATACACATAATGAAAGTCACAGGGAACAAGCTAGAGTAACCCAACCCTCAGAATACCAATATCAGTCTGCAACTATCCTGATCAGCAGTATAACAAATATACCCGCAACATACACAACCACTGCAATCTACATGCAATGCACATCCAGATATCACGACAATGCCTTGTGGCTCTCGCACACAAAGGGAACTATCTATCCTATGAGCGGTACTCATGGGTCGACAATCAATACGCTAAGCACTGTCTACGCGCAACTACATGCTACCACAAATGAAACTCGTGGGTAGACAGGCAGTTGAAAGACTCAGTGTCTGCGGTAACGACATGCTACCACAAATGGGTCTCATGGGCAGACCGCGTATATAGATATCTAGTATTTGACTGCTCACAACCACATGCTACCTCTAATGGGTTGCGGGGGCAGTCGATTATCCTAGGTTGTTAAGCCTAGAGTTATCCAAGACATCTAGCATAGAACGTCTATCAAAATCGATAATGATTATCGATCTACAATTAAGTCCATTGAGGCGGCGTTTAGGTTTCAACACCTCTAATACGAAATGTTTACCAAAGTCGGTAAAGATCATCGACTTATAAATAAATACATCCAGATGGTTAAGTCTAGGGTTCCAACCCTTCTAACATGATCAGTTATCAAGGTCGATAAAAATCACAAGTCCACTAATAAACACGTCGAGACGATTGATACTAGGGTTTCGTCCCAGCTAACAGGAAATGCCTATCAAGGCCAATAAGGGCAACAAATCTACTAACGAGCCCGGCAAGAGGATTAAGCCTACATTTTTTTCAATCTAGCAGTTCAATCATGCATGCTCAAACCTGCTACCACGAACATATCTCGTGGGTACTTAAGACGTAAAGTAGCTATCTAGCTACAGGCGTCATACGAATCCGATTATCACCAACTTCGAACTGATAACGCAAGAATACAACCTTACAGTAGGTCATCTCAACCATGATTGGGAGGCATGATTGACCACAAATATACAAAGCACCTACCTATAGAGAGACTCTACTGCAGACTCTCTCTCAACCAAGAATGGGGGATATAGTAAGGATTAATCGCATCCTAACCATACGAACTCTACTAGTCCGATCACCATATCATTGAAATAGTAAATGGATAAACATATACCAATATGCACATCCGGGTCATTACGCCTAGGGTTCCAACACCTAGGGTTCCACTAATGTTGTTTCATTCCTGAGATCCGCTCCTACAGAATAACCTCATCTAAGTTATGCTATCTCTAATAATCTCCGTCATGGTATCCACCTCAATAACACATAACCAAATAAACATATAACACGCTGTCTCATAAATGACAGCATAGACATACTAATGGCAATCAATGGTTGAAATTAATTAGGGTATAACTAAAAGGTCATACCAGAACAAAGTCAAGGCAATACTCAATAAAGCATCAGGTGCCTATATATACCCTAAACTACGTAAGCAATGTAATCGTGTCATCATGCACTAGGATCTAGAGAGTCAAAGAACCTCTATGTATACCTTCTACGAATTTATCCATCTTATACATATTATTCAACTAGTCCAATCCTAATACTAGTCCAAATAGTAATAGGTAAACATCTACCAATAATATCTAATCATTTATATCACAATGGTAACTAGTTACATATAGCAGTAATAGCAATTAATAATCATATGCTAACGATAAACCAACAACCTAAAAATCTAACAGTCTAACAGATATAATGTTAGAACAATACTAGACAAAACATGATACCACCTAAGTAAATCGCATAATGAATATAACCAATACAAATATGTACTTAATCTAGAAAATTTTCTAGAATTTATTTACTTGTTAGCCATCTGGAGATGTCCTGTTGCTGCCAAATCCCCAAATTGACCTCGTCATTAATACCTTGAATTTCCGAAACATAAAAATCGTCGGAAATCCGTACCAATCCGAAAATACCCCAGTTAACTTGCCAAACTTAGCGAACTCCAAAAAAAATCCAAAGACCCTAAGGAACTCGGAACCTACGCTCTGATACCAAATAAATTGTCACGCCCCGGGGAGTCCCCGCTAGAAGAAAATCCGGCAGCATCTCCCCTGTATGGATGACAATACCAATTTTATACAAGGCCTACACGGCCACTATACGTCGGTCAACACGACCAGAATCCAAACAATCCACACAGATAATAAAATAGGCCTCTGGCCAACTATCACAGTAAATGGTAACCAGTCCACAATAACTAGACTTACCCCTTCTTCCATCCAAGCGTAAATACCAACCAAATCCAATCAAACAAACTGAATAAAGGTCCATAAGGACACCAAAAATCCACGAATACAAATATCCAACTCCAATCCTAAACATGTCTTCTAATCAAAATATCCAAACCATAGAAACAAATAACAAATAAAAACTTTCACGACGAGTGGGGTTTGGCAGCTGGACTCTCCTGACAGCTTCATCGTGAAATATATATAAATCAACGGGGTAAGTTCAAAGAACTCAGCGGGTATAGTCGATATGCAAAGTAAGATATAGCTAACAATAAAAAAATCATGCCAGTACAGTCTCACATATATAGGGTATGCAAGAAAGAAATACAAAAGGACTGTACTTACCTGATTCTCCTACCCTGATATAGGAGCATGTGTCATACTAGAAGTAATCAAGTCATCCCCATAAATAAATATGTATCATGTATGCATGGCAATCATATGCAACATCCAAGGCAGCAATAAAAATGCAGCAAACACAATACAAATGCTATCCGTGCAAAATGCATGCCGTGCAAATGACATGGTCACCCCGACGCTACCACCGCCACATGCGATGGTGAAGCCGAGTGGGTAGGGCTATGACAATCCGGCACTCGCCATCATCGCTTCCCGAGTGACCGAGTGGACAGGATGTCGCCGAGTACACCTATCCTCCCGCCTCTAAACAGAGTGGGGAGCTAAGCTCTCATCTCCTGTCATAGACCAGAGGAGGGATCCTCGCCGCTACCACCGCCTCATCGCTACCCATGAGCGACCAAGAGAGCTCGACAGAGCAATCGCACACACCTCCCGATGTACCACTAACCCATGAGTGGCGAGTAAAGTTATGTAATCGTCATGCGGCTCAACTATAAAGGAACCCCGTCGGCCAAAGATGCAATCATGCAAGATGGTGCATGATACTAAAGCATGTAAATCTGTTAGTAATATATGAGATGTCCTAAGGCAATCGCCTTATGTATGAACCATTTATATGATAAATGAAGATTCACTATTCGAGTATACATGTTTTATGTATTTGATTGGATCTTAAACTCATTTACTGAATGTCCACGATACGATTCACAGCATGAGAGAATTTGTGATTGGATCACAACTAGTGAGTATCTCTACATGTGTAATTGTGATGTATCTAATTATCCCTAGTCGATGAATCGATGGATTCGACACCATCAATTCGCCGAGACTAGCACGAGGTATACCCTTGGTGTATCCAAGCAAACCGATTCTCACCGGGCCGAGATATAGTGATGTCCGAGTTAATCGTGGATGCTAGTTATGGTAACTAGTTCATCGAGTGACCAATCGTAAGACTTCATATGGTTCTCTCGATATATAGATATGTCAATGAAGTTCTTATCGGGCTTAAGTGCGATGTTCCTTCGACTTAAGATTCAAGTCATCTTGATCATGGAGACTTATGCTTTGACATCTTAAGCAAGCATCTCTAAGGAGATGTGACCCGGATGATTGGGTATAAGTCGAAGTGATCAAGGTGTTTGAATAGCCTATAAAGGATTCACCACTCCTTGCGAGGAGATGTATACCCATGGCCTCTCGTCGGATTGTTACTAAAGTCTGCCAAAGCATTACATGTTTAGAGTAAGGTACTCTTCGATACATGTGAGTAACTAGAACTGTGAGGACGAGGAAATGATACTGGGCTAGGTGTGACGAGTCACTTAGTGGGACGACACAATAGACCATGTCCTCGAACCAAGTGGGTATAAGATGAGTGAAGGGAATGGGGCACGATTCATTCGAGCAGCCAAGGGTTTCGTAAATAGTTCGATCAACCGCTGATCTTTTCGCTAATTGGGGATCATGATGTACTACTAGGTGCCACTCATGATCGCTCTATAATTAATGGTTAATTATAGACGGCCAACATAAACCGAGAACCTATTTGGTCACACGACAACGAGCGTAATCCAAAGGATTTAAACGAGCTTGAGAATGGGATTCTCGCATCGAGAGAAACTAGGTTTGGTCGACCAAACATAAAGCGAGCATGAAATCGCTTTCACCGCAATGGAAGCATGGATGGGCCGCGTCTTATGAAGATAATGGATGAACCAAAATGGTTTGGTTCTAATCCAATGGAGGAGAATAAACCAAAGGGTTTGGTTTATTTTAAACGCACGACTATGATGTTAACGCGCGAGAAGATAGCAATACGCACCGAACGAAGTA